>VZTN01013625.1:49164-69447 GCA_013400515.1 Erpornis zantholeuca | reverse complement strand
TTCCCCCTTTTCCCCCTTTTCCCCCTTTTTTCCCTGTGAACTCCCTGCCCTGCCCTGCCTCTCTGGCAGCCCTTATGTAACTAATCTGCAGGTAATATTGTGATTATATATCGGGAGCCATATGGTCCTGTGCAGTCACTTCCCGTGTTGTTAAACTGCTGAAGCGGATAAACTCCATGTCCATGCACAAAGTAATTGCACAAAACTAATTTGTGTTTGCAAACAGAACTGAAATTAAGTATGTAAATAAGCAGAGCTGCAGACTAAATATTATAGTAGGGAAGGAGGGAGCGGGGGGGAGGAGAAAGTGGAAACAACTTCATAACTGCAAAGTGCAATCCAGGCAGGAGATGGGAATGGGAAGTGTTTCTAATGTGCAGGGAGCTGATGCTGTGAGCAACTGTTGGAGGGCTCGTGGCTGTAAATCCTGCGTGTCTCCAGCACAGGCCCTGCCTCCTGCTGCAGCACCAGCTCCACCATCCAGGGGGGAATAGAGATATGTTATAATTTAATGGGGTTTTTTTTTGCTGGGAAATAGATCTAGTTTAACCCCGTGTGTCATTTGGTTAGAGGCTCTGTTTTATTTGAAAACTTTTCAGGAGGAATGTTTTATAGCCTGGGGCGAGCGGCGTGAATAATGGATGTGGGATTTGCTTTGGAGATGCATCCATTCGGGGTTGGGAAGCAGCTCCCTCTGCCCCAACAGGCAAAGACCCCCATATCTATGGGGTGTAAGCTTCCCCATGACCTAGGGGAGAGGCTGAATTTGATTTTGGCGGCTTCTGAGGGGTCTTGGTGCTGGTGAGTGTTGAGCAATATGTGAGATCTGCAGGGATGCTTCCCAGGGAGATGCAAATGGATTTTCACAATGGCGAGATTTGGGCATGGGGGTGGATTTGCCACCAGTGCACACCCCGAAAAATTGAATATTTGCAGTGGGGCAGACACTCTGCACCCACTCGAGGTGAGTTGGGGTGTCTGAGAACATCACAAGTGATCCCCGTGTGTGCTGTGTTCCCAAAGCTGGGCGAAGCCGAGCGATGTTGGCTGCTGCACAGGAGCTCTGAAGGGTCCCTCTGCCTCCCAGGCAGCAATGGGAAGGTTCCCTCTGCTGGCAAATGCCAGGCTGGCCCTGGAAAAGCTCTCGGTGATTACACTGAGCCAGCGCTAAGCCAGAGAAAGAGTTTAATTGCGAGATGCTTGGGAAAATGTCACCGCGTGTACACACATGTGACATCCTGTATTTATCGGGAGAAAAGGTGCTGGCAGTGCTGCCTCCTATTTATAACCCTGCTTGTCTTGGGACTGGAAGAAGAGCTCGGCCTCCCTCTACAAGTTTTTACTCCTAAAATTAGCCCCGTGTTTGGCTCCTCAGATGGGTGCTCGCAGGTGACTCTGAAATGGGTTGAAATCTGCCAGAGGAGGCACGAGGCGAGTGCAGTGTCATTATTCCTGCTATCATCATTAATGGTGATGTCCTTGTCATGGAATTGTGGATTTCAGCTCTGTTAGAAACTAAAAAGCTTTAAAAAAAAGCCAGGGAAAGAAAAGAGAATGTCTGTTTACCAGATGGATTAGGGGCAGAATTGCTTGAGGGATATTATGACTCCTTGTTTTCAAGATGGTGCAAAAGCACAAGGTAAAATAGATACATTAATTGATAAATAAATAAATACTCCTCGAAAACAGATGGGTCCTCTTGAGCCCAAAGCCATCTCTCTTTGTTTCTTTTCCAAGCTGGTACTTCAGGGCAGTGTTGGAGTGTGCCTAGCATGCCATGCTCTCCTCTGCCACGGAGTTCTCAGGGCTGGGTTTGCCCCAGGTAAAACCTCCGAGCTGGTTCCAAGGCTCCCAATTTCTCTTTGTCTTACAGGGACAATCCCCCTGCAGCCACCTCCTTCTGCTTGGGCTTCCTTGCCCTGCAGCCAAACTCTGCCCCTCTCCGCAGATAATGAGATCTGGCATCCTGGGGGGGGAAACCACAGAGCTACTCCCCAGAGCTCTGCAGGATGAATCGGATTTTGCATTGGGATCTGCAGGATGAACAGGGTTTTGCAGTGGGATCTGCAGGGTCAATGGGATTTTGCAGTGGGATCTGCAGGGTGAACAGGGTTTTGCAGTGGGATCTGCAGGATGAACGGGGTTTTGCATTGGGATCTGCAGGATGAACAGGGTTTTGCAGTGGGATCTGCAGGGTGAACGGGGTTTTGCAGTGGGATCTGCAGGGTGAACAGGGTTTTGCAGTGGGATCTGCTCCAGGGAGCAGTGGTTTGATGGGTTGTGTCTAGCACAGATGGTTGGTCACTCTGGGTCATCCCTCCAGCTCCTGTCTCCTTGTGGGGATCAGCAGGGAAGGCTGGGAGGCCTTTGCAGAGCTCTCCCTCCAAAGTGTCTCATGGAATGTTTCCCAGCAGCAAATATCAGGGATCATCCTTACCCTGTGCACGCTTCAGCTTGGAAAAGTTTATCCTTCAGCAGGAGTGAGGTTGGGTGGTTGAAACCAGAGGAGGCTTTGGTCCTGGAGGAGCTCAGGGAAGCATCCTCAGCTTTAGCTTATGGGAGAGGTGTTCCCTCTTGTTTGTGCCAGGGCTGTAGAGACAAAGTTCCCACCTGACCTTTGCTGTCACTCCACATCACTGCACATTTCCCAGGCTCAAACCTGGCCGAATTCAGGGATCTCCTTGCAGATTTGCAGCTGTAGGACAGGCATTGGACTCTTCGCCTTGACCTCAGCTCAACCCCAGCCTGCAGCAGGCGAGGCTTTGGGTTGGGGAAATGGGGAGGTAAAATTTCCAGAGCTGGGAGAGGCTGATGGGAGGCTGATTTCCACCCTTAGCCAGGATCATTAGGTTCTGTTGTTGTGCAAATGTTTTAAAAATAACCAGGGAGAAAAAAAATGCAAGTGCAGGGGGAAAGCACTGATAAACACAGCCTGAAATGCTGTTACAGGCAGAGTTTAGAGCCTGAAATCACCTCAAATGTATTCTGAATTACCTTGAGCATATTTAGACAGATCTATTTTTCATTGCAGGACATTAATGTACTGACTTGGGGGATTTTTTTTCTCTGCACAAACATTTCTGTCGCATGCTGGGAGGAAGGAGTAATAACCCTCCTTAGCACCGGGACAAGAAGAAAGACTTTGCGAGGGAGTGGCTGGGGAGATAGTCAGGGGCATGGCTGCGAATTTGGACTCTGGGGAGTTATTTTTTGCAGGGCAATCCAAGGAAAACTGGAGTTTCAGAGCTGATTTGGGCTCTGGAGTCTTCTCTGATGAGGCTGAGAGTCGATTTCTTACCTATCATGTACAGTTTGCAAGGCTGTCGTGCTCCGTGCAATATTTGTATCCCTAAAGGTTTATGAATTCCCAAGGTGTCCTTTCCATAGGCTAGGATTTGAGGAGCAGGTTGCATGAATTAATATAAACAGTAGTAAATGAGCTTTTTCTCCCAGGATCTGTGATATTAGGGCACCATCCCTCTGCCAGGCAGAGGCTCTGTGCAAAATCTCGGGATGAATTAAATCCGAGTTTGAGCATCCTGAATCCCAAATCCTGAGTTTCCAGCTGGATAAGAGTGTTGGGGTTGTTGCAGTGCCTCCAGCTCTTGCTGTGTCCTGCAGTGGGAGGACGTGGGGATGGAGATGCTCCGCAGGGTTGGATGGAGGAGGAGAAACTGGAAAAATCCAGTGCAGCTGGCGGCCCCGAGCTGGGTGGGAATGTCTGTGTGAACAGCAGGTGAGGGGCAGGAGGAGCAGCACGGCAGATGTTGAGGGGCTGGCCCGGGAAGGTTTTAGGAGAGGAGGATGTGAAGGCACACGGACTCCTCCCCATGCAGCCTCCTGCCAGGCTGGAGCTGCTGTGCCGGGAGGAGCTTTGCAGGGATGGGGAAAGGAGGAAGGTTTCTCCCACTTTTGCTTTGGTAGCTGCAGTTCCTGGGCTTTGCTGGAGCAGTTTGAGGGAGGGGATGGAGCAAGGGATGGAGTCAAAAACTTCTCCTCGCTTCTAGCATTTCCAGGATTATCCCTGAAGGCAAAAGGGGTCTTGTATTTCCCTCCTCCTCCTCCTCCGTGCCTGGCTCACTGCCTGCTTGGAGGAACTGCAACCCTTCCCTGTGTACTTATGATTAATGAGAGAGGCAAAGAGACACCGCGGCTGCTGCTGGGCTCCCGTGGGCAGCAGCCTCCCACCCAAGGTGTGCCCGACCCTGGGCAGGGCAGCCTCTGCTTGGATAAGGGACCTGGGCTTATCCTGGGATGATATCTATCCTTGGAAACCCAGCAGCATCCCTTGGGTTAGCTGGGAATCAGGTGTTGCCCTTTCCAGCAGGGATTGAGGTGTGAAATCAGGGCAGTCCCTGCAGATGCTGTCAGGGCAAAGGCTCTAGCTGGGGGTGAATGCCTTGGATAATTTCTGGGAGCATCCATGCTGTCCCCAGTACTGGGCAGGGGTCCAAGACGATGACTTTGCAGCAGGGATGGGTGGGTAAATAAATAAAATGGGGCAGAAACAAGGTGAAATCTCTCCTATTTTCCTTTCCCTTCTTGCTTCTCCCCTTCCCGTTCCCGAGGCTGTATTCAATTTCCACAATTCATCACCTATGGCATGCCTGTGTCCTGTTGTCCTTCATGTAAATGCTGGGTTGCCGCTTGTGGGCAGTCAAGAAGAACATACCAATGGTAAAAGTGGGTGATTTTCCCCTTCTCTGGTGATTTTTTCCTATCAGGAAGGCAGATGGAGAGGTAGAGCAGTAGGCAGGTTTAGAATTCTGCTAATAAAACTCCTAAAAGTAGAATCTTCCTGAAAATATAAGGCAAAGAGAAGATTCTAAGAGGATTTCCCAAGTTTTAGTCAGTTATACTGTTCATTTGCCAAGGGTTTTTTTTGTCCTTGCACCGCCCTTACCTCCAGCATTTCCATATATGAACTTCCAAGGCTGCTGCTGTTGAGCTCAGCCTAATTGTCATCTCCATGGAGCTCCATCCAAGGCAGGACTGTGGATGTCCCCTAAACATGACAGGGACTGACTAACAGAGCTGTTGGATAGGGATCCACCTTCCTGCCTTTGGGCCGGCAAAAAAGTTTGTGGATAAACTAAATATTTAAAAAAAAAAAAGAGTTACTTTATTTTTTAAATTAAGTCAGCAAAGCCTGGGTTGTCAGAGCAGAGCGTGCCCTTAGCTGGTGACCTTGGTGTTATCAGTGCTGTCAGAGATCTTTATTGCTTCCATCCTGCTCGCCAGGGATGGAGTTCTCCTCGTGTTGGGGCCGTGACTGCTGGAGACGTGACTTGTCTGGCGAGGGGACAAAGCACCGAGCAGGGATTTGGGAGTGAGGTTTGCAGCTCTTCCACACAGCCTGGGGCTGCAGCTGTGTCCCCCTGAATCCCCCAGGCGATCCCTGGAGATAGCTCCATGTTTGGCTTCCCTATGGCCATGATGGAAGGGGACAAGGTGGGCTCAGCTGGGCCAGTGTCCCCCTGAAGGACTGAGGAGGGGCAGGAGGGTGGAGGCCGTGGTGGGAGGAGATTGATAGCAAAGGAATGTGTCTCAGCCTCACATTTTTCCCAGCCCACCCCAGTTTTCCTTGTGGGAACTGGCCCCTGTTTTTCCTGCCTAAAGAAGGCAACGATTTGTCAAGTAAGAGGCAAAGAAAGCGGCAGTGATGGGAAGACAAAAGGGAACATTAAAAACCACCCGGCTCTTCCAGAAGAAAGCAGTGTGGGCTAAAGAAGGACCCTTGAAAGGTATAAGGCATGAGTCCGAAGGAAGGAAAAGGGGAGCATGCCAAATTCCCCTCTAATCCCCTCGACAACAGCCAGATATAATGGCTTGCCAGACTTTTCCCTGAGCTTGTTTTGCTTTGGGCCGGAGATTTTTACAAACTCTGGCATGTTGGGAATTTTAATCAGGGCCAGGGCCTTGTTCGTGGTGATGTTTATAAATGTGAGTGGAGGAGAAAGTCCAGATTTTGCCTTTAAAAAAAAAAAAACAAAAAAAAAAGCAAACCGGAAAAAAAAAAAAAAGGAAGCTTACAAGCTGTTCCCATCCTCATTCTGTCCTGGCTGATGGAAAATCACCAGCACTTTCCTCATGTAAATGGCATTTTATCCACTGGAAATGTGAATGCTGTCACCAGTGCCCAGGTCTGTCAGACTTATCAGCTGAGCTGGTGAGACAGAGAGATGCACCCAGTCCTGTTCACGCCAGGGGAGAGAGAGATAATAACATTTGGAGGGGAGAAAAGGCAGCCAGGCTGACGGACAGGAATTAAGGCGCCCTGTGGAAGTCCATGGCTTATTCACTCCTGGTTTCATATTTAGGGAAAGGCGTTTGCTCTCCCCTCAGTTTTCTTTCTTCCTTTCATGCTTTTGAAGAGCCAGCCCAGCAGAATTAATTCCCTTCTCCCCTCTCTCCCATCTCTGTGTGTGTCATTCCTCATTTGCACCTGGAATAGGCTCTGGCAGATTTACTTTTGGGGGCTCTGGGTGCTGAGAAAAAGAGGGATTTGGGGGTTTGCAGGCAAAACAAGGAGCGGTGTGGGAGCAAGGAATGCCCAAGGAGGTGTCTGCCTTTGGTGAAGTGAATCCTCCTCCGGAAATGCTGCTCAGGTGGAGGTGCCTGTGCTTGATACCTGGGAATGAGGGATTGCAGCCAGGAATCTGCTGATGGAGGTTCCACCGAGGGCTGGGAAGTCAGCACCATGGAAGAAGGGGTGGGAAGAGGCTCCAGCAATGGCTTTGGAGATGTTTTGGGTTAGGGAGACGTTTTCCCAGCCTTAAAAGAGGATGTATGGGAAGAAAGGGAGCCTGGAGATGGCTCCTTATAAAACAGGGCAGCTGCGTAACGAAGCCAAGAATAAAAGAGGTGCAAAAGCTGGTTTTGTGGGAACTAATCATCAACTTGGCACCAAGGCATGGAGAGAGAGAAATGTTTCCACTCTCCTGGGAAAAGAACCACCCAGAGGAAGGGCTGTCCCTGTGCAGCTCTGCAGAAAGGCCATGGGGTCCCTCCTGCACCAGCCCCGGCCTCGGAGGGACCATTAATGCAGATCAGAGCTGTGTTCCATATGTATGATCCTGCAATATCTGCTCCCAGAGCGAAGCCCAGGCACGAGCGCTCTGATGTAATGAGTTAAACTGCTTGTTCGCAGTTCCACTAAAAGCAAATGGACTGGGAATTTGTTTTAAAAAACTGGACGGAGCTTTATCGGCCAATTAATCAGGATGTATAATGGATAAATTAAAGGGCAGAGTCAAGCGAGGCTGCCAAATAAAAACCAATAAAGTGCAATCTGCAAATGGACATGACATTATGGGATGCTGAACAACAGCAGAGGGGGGATCAGCACACGGCCTTGGGCTCCCCAGGTCCCTTTGGTGTCCCAGTCCATACCTTGGAGGGAAACCCATCCTGTGTGGATTGTTGTGGTTCACAGCAGGAGAAGCGTTGCTGCTTGAGGGGTGTCCCCATCCCTCTCTTAAACTGGAAGCTGAACAAACCACAGGCTGGATTGAAAGTGGCTGGAGAGCTGGGAACTTCAGAAATTCAGATTAATCGTGGGCAGCCCCAAGGGGTGAATTTGGCAGCATCCTCAGGAGCCTCTTTTTTGCCTTTTTTATTGACATTGCTGGAAATAGCAACATTCGGGATCCCTGGATATTACAGTAACTGCTCCACTGCTTTTATGGGCAAAGGTCTTCCAGGGGGCACAGGCAGGAGGCTGAAAGGAAGAGCTGGCAGTGGCAGGGATGTGTTGGAAGAGCTCATTTCCTCCCAAGCTGAGCAAACCCGGCACAGCTGATCAGCCACTCGAGGAGCAGCGTGTGGCTCCCTGGGCAGCACAGACCCCTCCGGCTGTGAGCTGCCCCGGGGAGGCTTGGGGAGCAGCAGCCTGGCAGATTTACCACCCTTCTCCCTGCATGCCTCCACTGATGGGAAATGTTCCCCCTCAAGGAACAAACCCAGGCAGTAAATTAGCTTTGCAGGTAGGGTTGGGTGGCTTAGCAGCAGGATGGAAGGTGCTCAGCTCCAGGCCGAGCTCCCAGCTCTGCTCACATTCCACAGCCAAGTTGTAGCTCTCCTTTAGGTTTAAAAAATTAATTATTTACTCGGTGCCTGCCGTGACCACCCTGCTTCCTCAGGCTTCGTGTCGTGCCGGTTATGAGGTCAGGCTGCACTGGGAGCTCTCCTCTCCAGGTGGCCCAGGCTCGTTTGGGCTTCCCGGGAAAGTGAGGTGGCATCTGCTTCTCCAGCACTGGGTATCATGTCACAGCTCCAGCTGGGGCCTCTTCCAGGTCACTTGGCACATCACAAGTGTTTGATGCATCCTCTGAAGGGACAGCAGAGGTGTGAACCTGTCAGGAAGCAAAGCCACAAATAACCAGAAATAGATTTTTAGTTTATTTTTCGATTTTTTTTGGTAGGAGAAAGAGTGAAAAAAAAAAAAAAAACCCAAACCCAAAAAAACCTTCTTTTTTTGGTCCTTGCTAGAACAAAACCAGCAGGGTAACAGCAACATAAGGGCACTGCAGGCAAGGAGGGGAAGATATTTTAATGATATTAAGCGATATTTAGTTAATTGGCAGACAGATCTGATGGAGAGGTGTTTAGAACACCGGCCATGCCTTTTCCTTGGGAGCTCTGGATGCCAGACCGATCCTGCCGTGCGTGTTCTGTAGCCTTGCTCCCCGCGGAGAAACTTCCATAAGGAAATCTTCTAGCTGAGAGACGAGGCCAGATCCTGACGAGCATATTGTTTGTGAGCAAACACCGACAGCTCGCTCCTCAGCTGCTGCAGACACGGCCATGTGGTGACTTCCCCCCAGCTCCGGCAGATCCCTGCTCCTCTTGGTGTTACCAGCTCCGAATGTGCTGCTCCCGACGGTGCTGTTAGGGATCGAGGCAGGGCCGTGTCTGGGGGGTGCTGCTGGAGGTGAGGGTCAGCTTCACAAACACTTTCCCCACTTCCCTGACTCCCATACCTCTGAAAATCCCGTTGGGTGCCTGCCTGCTTTTCCAGGGCCTTAAATCTGTTTCCTTTCTCCGTCTTGCCCCCAAAGCTGCAGGGAGTTTAAGCTAAGTTAGGGATTTTGTCAGCTGTGTAGGACCCAGACTTCCCATCACCAGCATAGATAAACACTCCTTGTTCCCTAGGTGTGGATCAGGGGCTGGGTGTTATCTCAGGAAGGAGATTGGGATTGGGTTTGGGGGATGTTTTGTCCGTCAGAGAGTCTTGGAGCTGAGGAGAAGTGGAGGGCAGGGCACTGTCCCTCTGCTCCCCCGTGTCAGCTGTCCCCGTCGTCCTTTTGAGGTTGTGGCATCACAGCTTTGGGGGGGTTGCAGGGTGAGGAGGGAGCTGGTGATGCCTTAAATGGTTACCTAAAACCAGAGACTAGACAGGAATAAAGGAGGTGTTTATTTGAAAGGCCTTCAAAGGTTACACCCTGGGGGTCTGGAGGCTCCTGCCTCAGTGGATCCGAAGTCCAGGGATAGTCACAACAGACTGGATCCCAAGTCCAGACAGGTCACGAGTTCTTCACACTTTTATTGGTTTGGTTCATTTGCATGTCAGCATAAATTCGCCAATTAACATTTTAGCTAAGGATGGACTTTGCCCAAGCTTGCCCCCCTGTCCCCAAGATTGTGGTTTGCAGTTGTTGGGCCTAGGAGGGTCTGGGTGTCCTTGGAGAGCTGGAGAGGCTTTGTTGTGTGTGTGTGAGCATGAGAGAACAGCACTGAACGAGCTCCAGGGAACTGCAGAGTGACACTGGGCAGGGCAGGAGTGGAAAAATATAGAAGTTAAAACCTAAGGCATCACTGGGCTGCCTTTGGGGTTGCAGCAGAAAAGGGAGCTGGCATCCCTTGCAGAAGCAAGGAATGTCCCTTCCTGCCTGCACATGGGCTGAGTGGCAGCTCTTGGTCTCCCTTTTCCTGCCGGGGGCTGCAAAGAGGTTTCTGAGTGTCCTTAAAAAGCCTCTCCCAGCTCTCCCTGAGGTGCTCGGCGATCAGGGTGTGCCAGTGGGATGTATCCCGATGGATGAGCACCCACATCTCCTGGGCATCCCCCCCGCAGCCTGACTCAGTGCTGAGCTTGCTGAATAGGGGCTCTTGGGATTAATCTCCTCCACTGGCTCCGCTTCCAGAGGCTCAGACTCAAAGAGGATTTGCCCGGCGATAGAGCAAATCTTACCCAGCACATTTGTTTACTTGCAAATCACCACCATTCCCATGCACCCAGGCCAAGCTTTGCATCCTGTTTGTGGGCAGAGGAGACCGAGGGAACTCGCTCAGCAAGGGAACAGCCCCGTTGGGTGCAAACATCCCTCCTCACTCCCACAGGGAGAAGGGAACTGCAGGGAGGCCTCGGGTGCTGTTGTGGCATCCTCTGCTCGTGGCAGAAGTTGCTCATTGTAAGGGATGGGACTTGCAGGGGATGCTCCTGCCCAGGGGTGCCCCTGGCCCCACTCGCTCCTCTCCTCCCTGAGGAACCTCCCTCCATGCAGTCCTCCTGCTGGAGCCTGTGCCGCGGGGTGGGTGGGCTGCAGAGGCAGGAAGAGCAGCGTGGGAGAGGGTTGGAACCTAGAAAATCTGGGCATGTTTTCTTCCTTTGGACAAATAGCTTATTCTCTGTAAAAATTCAGTTGTGGGTCGGCCAGCGCCATCTGTGAAGCCCTGCCAAACGTGGTGAAGAGTTTCAGCCAAGAGTGAAAGAAAAGGAAAAATTAAAAAAACTGGAAAATGTCCATTTCCAAAAGCACTTTGCAAAACAAACATTTCAGGTTCTTTCTCTCCAAATTACGTTCCCTGTTGACACGTGCCTTTTTAATAACATATACATTTTTCAAAGGTTTGGGGAAGATGACCTCAGGTTCTCTGGTTATTTGATTTGTGGCTTCTGTGTGGGAAATGCTTTTGCTCCCTGGACACAAAGCTATGGGAAGAGCAGATCCAGTTTGCTCAAGGATCTGTTTGGTGCTTGTACAGTGATTATGGCAACCTGGCCTCATTCGTGGGCTGGAGTACAAGTCTGTGTGGTGGGATTGACTTTTCTGGGGAGGGGCGGCAGGTTTGGGGTGCAAATAGTCCAACATCTGCTCTGGCTGTTCAAGATTGAATTTGGGAGCTATGGGGTGTAAAAGTGACTGTGTTTGCTATTTCAAAGAGAGTTGGCTTTTCTGGAAGAGTGGAGCTACACCTACTTGTGTTTCCACTTCCCCTTTTTCATATCTCTCTTCCCTGGTAGCTTCTCTTCTTCAACAGTCTTGGTTTCCCATCTGTGCTCATCCAAGAGCTGTGACCCCAGAACAGAGTCTCCAATCCTTTCTCATGATCAGATTTTCACGCAAAAGAGGAAATTGCTGTGTGTGCCAGCATGGACAGAGTCATGTAATAATTTAAGTCTGATGAAACTTCTTGGACATCACTTGGTTGAAACCTTCTGCTGGTGTGAAAAATCACGTTCATAGCACCAATGTTATCACAGATTGGTTTGGGATGGAAGGGACCTTAAAGCTCATCTCATCCCATCCCTGCCATGGGCAGGGACACCTCCCAATGTCCCAGGCAGCTCCAAGCTCCATCCAGCCTGGCCTTGGGCACTGCCAGGGATCCAGGGGCAGCCACACCTCCTCTGGGCACCGTGTGCCAGGGCCTGCCCACCCTCACAGGGAAGAATTTTTTCCCTGTATATAATCTAAACCTGCTCTCTTTGAGCATCTAACCATTTCCCCTTATCGGCCACTACATTAATTTCTTTCATGCTTTTAAAACCTCTCCACCTGCAAACCACCAGGCATTCCAGTAAAATATCCTCCAGACCAGTGGAGGTCCGGGAGTCATCAGCTTGCTGGAGCAGTTTATTTGGCTAAACATGCCATTGATTTGTTTGGGCTGCATTCCAGCCCTGTGGGCTCTGTGAGTCAATACAACTGCTGTCCTCCCCTCCCTGCTCAGCAATTGCAGGGTGGTAGATTCCTTGTTGGAAGGAAAGGGTTGCATGGATGCTTTTTCCTGGGATAAAGGACACCCGAGCAGGGAGGTTATTCCTTTTGCACATGGAACTGCTGCTCTGGGAGCTTCACCTCAACACATAGGGCTTGTAAAAGCTGCAGGAATCTTGGGATTTGATGTGCCTTTCCTGCTCTGTTCACACTGTACATGGAGAGCTTTGCCATGGGGTGTTGTCCAATGTGGCCCTTGTCCCTCACAGATGCCAATTTACAGTGCCTGCACCCACACATGGGTTTGTTTTTAATGCTGGTATTTATTATCTGCCTTCCATCTAATGTCACTGTCAGCTCCACGTCTGCCACCAATTGCCAAGGAATAAATACAATTAAATCAGCATCTCCTTAGGATAGGGAGAAGGGAAAAACAACGTGTGTGCTGCTTCTTTCCAGTCTTGCTGGGCTTGCTGCATCCCTCCACCATCCCAGCAGCTTTCAGTGTGTCTTTGCTGGGGCTGGAGGACAAATAAAACAGGAACAAGGTTTTTCCAGGTCCCTTGGAAACACAGAGGGAAGGAGGCGATGGCAGTCAAAGGGTGGAACTGTCAGACTTGAAGAAAAGCCATTTCCAGGCAGGGAGGAGGTGCTAATTAAATTAAATTTGAGATTTCTGCCACTCAGTCTTGAGCAAATCTGAAAAAAAAGCCCAACCAACCTTTAAAAATAATTAAAAGTTAAACCAAAAAAAAAAAAGAGAAAAACAAGCCAGTGGGGAGGGGTTGCTGACTCTGGGGTTTGCTGCTGTTATCCACCCACCTGGTGCCTCTCTCCGAGCACATGCAGCTCTGCCAGAGCCCTTTGGAGCTGCCTTCCCTTTGATGCTGCCATTGATTTCCCCCAGGGATGGGAGAACACTACCTGGGGAAGAAATTTAAGATTATTTTTAGCTTTGTGAGCACCGAAGGGGATTCCAGAGCAAGGCTGAGCTCTGCATGAACCTCACCCAGCCCAGCCCATCCCCGGTGCCGTGGTTTGGTGGGAGGATGTCAAAGCTAAGAAATCAGGATTACTGCTATAAAATTAGGGAATCCTTATAGCTCGGCCTCCTCATGCACTGGCACAGAGAAGCTGTGGCTGCTGCATCCCTGGAAGTGTCCAAGGCCAGGTTGGACAGGGCTTGGAGCAGCCTGGGACAGTGGAAGGTGTCTCTGTCCATCTCAGGGGGTGGGATTAGATGAGCTTGAAGGTCCCTTCCAACCCAAAATATTCTGGGATTCTGTAGTTTAAGGCTAAGCAGCCATGATCTAAGAGAATTCTCCCCAAGAGAGCACTTGGAGGCAGCAATTCAGAGCAGGAGGAGGGATGGAGGAACACTGCTCTTGTAGAGGGCAGAGCAAATAGCTTGGAAAAGGCAGTTGAGGTTGGAAGTGGTTCTTGGATTGATGGTATCAAAAAAAATCATTCGGGTTCAGCTCGCAAACGAAACGTTTCAAAATGTCAGTGGATTTAAAATCTGGGAAAACATTCTGACTGGATTTCACTCTTCTGCCTCAGCAAAACCCAAGTAGTCTGGTGTTTGCTTTTGAGCTTTCAGATTTGTGGCTGATATAAAGCAAATGTAAAGGAAAGGTTGCAGGGAAAGACTGTTTTAAACAGAAGAGTTTGGGGTTAGAATCCGGAACAAAAAGTGGCTGAATTGGTGTATCCATGGTGCTTCTTCCTTTGCAAACCCGGAGTGAGTAACAAAAATAGCACTTTCCACAGAGCATCTCATCCATCCCTAATGATGAGACGGAGGGAGGCAGCCAGAGCTCCTGGGTGCTTCTCCAAACTGTGGGAAGAGCTCAGGCTGGGATTTTGGGTGGGTTTTTGAGCCCTGGGCAGCCAGGGGGGATGACTCCCACCACCTGGGAAGGCACAGGAGGAGAACCATGGCTGCACGGACCAGGCTGGCAGGGGAGAGGCCCAGCTCCAGCCCCCCTGCACTGCTCTGTCTCCTCTCCAGATGGATTTTTCCATCCTCTGGGCTTGGCCTTTGTGGTGGCGAGGCTGCTGACGGCGAGAGCCAGGGTGCTCTAATTGGCGAGGAATTGGTCCTGAAATGTCACAAAGATTTATATCGCAGTGCAGCCTCTCCAGGTGCTAATTGTGCTACAGGCCCCTGGATAATGGCTCTGGGAGAAAATAATCCCAGGCTCCCCTGCTCTCCGTCCTCTTTTTTCCCCTCCTTTTTGTTCACTTGGTGGATCTCAGGGCTGGGAGGGGTGAGCTCTTGCCATGTGCCACACTTGCCCTGCAGGGAGAGAGGGAATTCTGTCCACAGCAAAAGTGGGAGCAGGTTTAGTAGGAGTGGGGAATAATGGAAAATGTCACTGCAGATGACACTTGGGTGGGATGCAGCTCTTCAGTGGTGCTGACAGAGGAAAATTTCTGGATGGATTACAAGTGTGGCTGCTGGGACAACTCCCAGCAAGGTCCTGCTCAGGGACACGGAGCTTCACAGACCTGGCAAGGGGAAAAACCCAAATTTTCTCCCTCCAAGAGAGGAAGAACCTCACTCAAGGTATTTTTTTATCCTAGTGTGGCAGAAGTTACTGGGATGAGCCATCTGTGATGGTTTGTGCTCTCCAGACCCACCCAGCCAGCCTGGTTTGGGCAGTCCTGAGCAAGGTGCAGGTTGCTGTAGGTAGCTAATGATGTGTTTTTGTCAGACAGGAAAAATTTTTCCCTTCCCTGACTGAAACAACAATATTGATCTATCGTCTTGGTCAGTTACATAAAGACCATCTGCATTAATCTGATTTAATGGGGATTTAGCTGGCACGGGAGGGAACCTGTTACTGTTCTAATCTCATTTCAGCAACACACTGCTGCTTTTTTTAATACTGTTTTCCTTTTCCCCCCATCTCTGCTGTTCAGGTCTATTTGGATCAGGCTGTTCCTGGCTGGTTCTTTACTTGGTTTTGCAGTTTTCCATGATTTTTGTTGCCATGCTGTGTGTGCTCCCTGGGTGGCCCAGCCATCCCAGCAGCCCCAAACTCTTCTGTGTTTGAGTTTTCACCCCTAAATTTGGAGTATGTCAATCTATTTCTCCCTTATTAACACAAGGGCTGGTGGCACCTGTGGGTGCTCCTGCACAAAGAGTGATGCCAGAATGATTTTTTTGCTTTTTCTTTTATACCCCTCTCACACACTCTTTTATAGTTTGATGTATTCTCAGTGCTTTTAGCCCCACACTTGTAGCTCCCCAAGGCTGAGAACTCAGCTCAGCCCCATGGCACCGTTAAACCAGGAGAGCAAACATCCTGGGAGCCCCAGACACCAAGGGCCTCTCCAGAACACATTTGGGAACCTCAGCCAGGCCCAGCCAGGGGGAAGGTTCCTCACAACGAGGGCTTCACTCCAGCCTCTCACTGGGGGATCTGTGATGAATATGTTAATTTTGCAAGGTCTATAATTGTGTGTATTTCGGTGTGTGAAGGGGGTACATGCATTTTTGGGGCATTCCACCTGGATTAAGTGCTGTACCCAAGGATCCAGAAATAAATCCTGAGGTAAAAACCCCTTTTCCCCATAAACCATGTTTTGGTTTTAATTTTAAGACCAGAGAAAAACAACTAGAGGAGGTGCTGGTAACTGCAGTGGCCATGGGAGCCCTTCATTGCCGACCTCTCCTTATCCCAGTCCTTTCCCAGAAGCTGCCATGTTGATGTTCACAAACTGAACCTCTGCTGCTGCCCCTCCAGAGGTGAGGGCGAGCTGGGGTTTGCAGCCCCAGGTCTCCTGATTATCAGTCCTGTGGCAGAGCAGGGAGGCCTGATGGGTTTTCCCACCTCCAGATGGTGAATAGGATGAGAAGTACACGAGTACCAGGGGAGGGAAGATCAAGCATCATCTTTTTGGAGGCTGGGGAGTTGCTAGGACCAAGCAGCGAGAGGCAAATTAAAACCTTGCATTAATTCCATTAACTATGATCATCTTCTCACCAGGGATGAATTTAACTGCTCACCATTAGTATTTTTATAGACAAAAAGTTGCACGGAGAGGCCCACGCGCCATTAACTCGACCCCGCAGCGGGGATGGTGCGATCCTTCCTGGATGTGCACATTCCCTGGGTGCACCACGATCCCACAGACACTCCATCCCTTCTCCTGCTGCCTCCCCAGCAGGGAGGGCGGGGAAGGTGCCAAAAGGCAACACGAGGCACCCGTTTAATTTGCCAAGTGACTGGCTCAGTCCAGCTGTGCTATCAGTGCCTGCACAGCTGGATTGCCGAGATCTTGCTGTAGAACCAAGAGCAAATACATCATAAATGCTGTGAGAAGTCTCTCATCTCCACTGGCCAGGTCCTCACTGTCAGGAGGGTCAAAACCCTGACCATTGCAGAGCCAAATGCCTCAGGGCCATGCTGGGACATGTCCATCCCAAACCAGGTCCCCTTCTTCTGCTTTGTGTCCATCCACATCTGCAGCCGAGGGTTTGTGGGCAGAGGGGATAACCTGGACAAGCCCAGGGCTCAGAGATGGAACAGCAGCAGGACAGGAGTGGGATGGGGCTGGTGACACAAAGATCAGCAGCTTTTTTTGCTCTGTGCCCCATGGCTTTGGGGTCAGAGGGAGCTCTGCAGAGTTCGTCAGGGAGTACTGGAGAGTTCCTTGGCCGCAGGTGATTTTTCCTCCTCTTTTGCATGGATTACACTTGTTCTCTGCTTGCCCTTTTCAGCAGGGAGAGCAGTTTGGATACACATTACCTACATGGCAAAGTGTGCTCTAATTGGCCAAGAATTGGTCCTAAAATGTCAGGAAAAGATTTATTTCCCAGTGCAGCCTCTCCAGGTACTAATTTTTCTATGGGCCGCCAGATAATGGCTCCAGCACACAATAGCTCAGTTCCTAATCAGGATACAGAGCTGTAATTGGGTTGAAGGGATTTAAAATCATTAAAGCCACATTCAAGGGGAATAAAAAAGGAACTCCCCCTACCTCCTTTCCCCCCCAAGACTGAGTGACTGTGTTTAATGAGCAACTCCTGGCATGTCACTCGTAATAGGCAGCAATGAAGTTGCAGCAAGAAGTCCAAGGGCAATCAAGAGAGACTTTGTGGCCTTGGGATGACTGGTTAAGGAATCAGGAGCACAAGCAGAGCTCTCCTGTGTCCTTCCAGTCAGAGGGAATGCTGAGGGAAGAAATGGAAAGAGCCAGCAGATCAATACCTGGTGTTATGGGCAGAATTTGGGGTTTTTTCTCTCCATGGTGAGGTACCCCTGTCTCAAAGGATCTCTGTGCAGGAGCCAGCAGGTCTCACTGCAAGGGTTTTAAACCAGATTTGAAGGGGTAAAGGAATAAAACCAAGTTCCAAGATGAGTCTGGGGGCAGCACATCAATGTTGACAACAAGCAGACCAAGAGGAGGCCACTGAGCATCCAGAAGTAAAAAAGTCTCAGGTTGTGCCGTTTCAATGATTTTTCTGGTCTGGCACCCAGCCCTGCCTCGGCAGTGGGAGCCAGGATTCCAGCTCTGTGCATCTCCAGGTCCCTCCTTACTGCTGCATCTCAGTGTCCTCCAGCCTTGTGTGCCGAGTGTTGTCAAAGTGGTTGTCCCCATTTTATGGTTCTGGGTCCGTACCAGTGTTTTGGTGCTGTTCTATTGCCAAAATCAGTGTAAAGTGGTAAAAATCTCTGGTTCTGCAGTGGGTGAGGAGTGGCAGGTAAAGAGCTGAGCAAAAATCTCCCACACTGAGCAGAGCAAAATTGTTTGGTCTTGCTTTAATTTGCTTAGACTTTTCCTTTCTTCAGCATCCTGCTTCACAATTTCACTCATTGAATTTCCTCTCTTTTCACATCAGACCGTATCTTAAAGTGTGTTGAGACCTTCTGAATTCCAGACCCATCCCTCCACAGCCCTTGCAAACCCATCGGTGTCACCCACCCACCACAGCCACGTTAGCAAACTCTGCTGGAACTGCAGTGCCTTTTGTCCTTCAAGCTGTGCCCTGTGCTGAATTCTCACCATTATCTGGCCTATTACAACTTCAGGTATTAATTTCCCCTAAGCCTCACGTTACAGCGCCCGCACCCTCGCTCCTCTGTGAGGATCATGGGGAAGGTGACGTCAAGAGACTCGCCGATGGTGGGGAAAATACGATGTCCAGGTTTAATTGGCAATGATTGTTTTGTCTTCTGTACAAAAGCAGCAAATCCCCAGAAGCTGGAGAGGAGCACAGCTGTTTATGGTGAACAGAAGCCGCTGCTTATCTCCTTGTAGCAACCTGTCTCCAGGAGATCACGGCTTAATTAACTGGCGTGTTATCGAGAGCGAAATTGTACAGACATTGTTAAAAAAAAATAATATTAGAAAATAAAAACTAAGGAGAGATAAAGTGGGAAGGAAGGAGGTGACCTGGGAGCCAAGTGGAGCGAACTCTGTAGAGAGCCAAAGGGTGTGGCCAGCGGTGGCTGCTGGAGGCGATGGGTGAATTCGCATGTGATGGATGAGCTGGGCTTGAAGGTCCCTTCCAATGGCCACAAGGAATGTGATTCCCTGGCGTGGTGTGGGATGGGCTTGCCCAAAAATGCGTACCTGGGTTTGCAGTGGAGAGGGTTTGTTGTTAGGAAGGGATCACTGTGCACAGCTGGAGCTGGAGCCCCGCCACGGGGCTCCTACCTCCTCCAGGCTGCAGGAAGGGTGAGAGCAGTGCTGCTGCTCCTCATCTCTCCACCCCATGGATTTGGGGATGGGCCACACCCCTCAGCCTCTGATTTCATAATCATAGAACCTCAGAATGCTTTGAGTTGGGAGGGATCTTAAAGATCATCTCGTTCCACTCCCTGCCATGGACAGGGACACCTTCCACTATCCCAGGCTGCTCCAAGCCCCATCCAACCTGGCCTTGGGTACAGCCAGGGATCCAGGGCAGCCACAGCTTCTCTGGGCATCCTGTGCCAGGGCCTCCCCACCCTCCCAGGGAAGAATTTCTTTGTAATATCCCATCTAAACCTATTCTCTTTCAATTTTAAGCCATTTCCCCCTTGTCCTATTGCCAAGGACAAATAGATCCCAAATGACTAAACAGGGCAGTTATTTTCCATCGGACTGGAGTGCACAGACCAAGTGCCGGTTTGCAGTCAGTGGGAGGGGAGAGCCCAGTCCTTCCCAAAGATACTTTTCCCCGGGCAAACCTCAGTCCTAGCTCTCAGATCCCAAGCTTGTCAGCAGCCTCACCCCTGACGTCAGCAAGCTTTCCATCCCTCCCAAGCTTTCCATCCATCCCAAGCTTTCCATCCCTCCCAAGCTTTCCATCCATCCCAAGCTTTCCATCCCTCCCAAGCTTTCCATCCCTCCCAAGCGTTAGCCAGCTGCCCCATCCAGGTGCTTGTTCTTTCTCCCAGAATGTTAACCCCAGGACAAGGGGCATGGCCTTGGTGGTGCAGATCTTCCTGGGGATGTAAGGAAAGATATTGCTGGGGGAAATTGTAGAGCGAGGGCTGTGGAGTCGCTCGGAGCGCGGTGCAGAGGGAAATTTGACAACCTCTCCCGTTCATCACTCAAAGTGCTCCGCAGATCAAAGCCAGAGAGACAATAATACATTTTGAACTAAGAACATTAATTTGTATCCAGAGCATTTTAATAAATAATTTTTTAAAATCCAGTTCAGCCCTGTCATCTCAAGCCAATTCCATTTAATATCCAGCCCTTCCACTGACAGATTTTTAACACCATAATTAGCATGTATGGCTCTTAAAAGCCTTCACCGGTATTCTCAGGCCTTCTCTGCATTACAGCATGTCCTCTCCTGTCCTCCCAGCCCCCTTTTCCCATATTGTTATTCCATTTGTAGTTGTTTATTGTGCCTGCTGAGGCGGATTAAAGACAGGAAGGAGCCAGAGAGTTGTTCTTAGGGGCTCCTGTGCAGTGCAGAGTAAGCATGGCAGAGCTTAGAGATTCCAAATCCGGAGCCTTGCCTTTCAAACCCTGCGCCTGACAAGTGGAGGTGGTTTCTGAAGTATTTCATTGTTGCTTTGCTGGGCTGTTTTTGTTTGATTTGGATTTCTTTTCTGTGGATTTCTATCTTTTTGAATGGGAAGAGTGAGGAGCGCCAAGGGTTTCTTATATAATGATATGCAAATGAGAGCTGGGGCTTAAAAGGAAAATAAGAAAGGATATGGAATACTTGGTCATACTGTAAAGTTCAGTAACACACCAATATCCTCATGTGTTATTGCATAAAACAATGCTCCTCAGGCTCCATCCAAGGATGAAAGTGTTGCCTTTCCCTGGTCTTAAAACTAAAACCAAAACACAGTTTATGGGGAAAAGGGGTTTTTACCTCGGGATTTAT
>VZTN01013625.1:0-49153 GCA_013400515.1 Erpornis zantholeuca | reverse complement strand
AAAAGAGTGTGTGAGAGGGGTATAAAAGAAAAGGCAAAAAATCATTCTGGCATCAAAAATGCAGAAGCCAAACAGAGTCCATTCCCCCAGGTCCCTCCTCGGAGTCTTTAAGTGGATGTAAATTGTCTAGAACACAGACACACTTAGATTTGGGGCTCCTTTTCCCAGCAGAAGTTGCCAGTGAGAGCTGGAGCCTTTTGCTGGTTCCCATTTGTGTGTGGATCTGCCACAGAAGGAGCAGGATTTTGTTTTCCAGAGCCACTGGGGTGTGCACGGGGGGGAACCAGACCTTGTCCAGAGAAACAGAGACGCCAGATGCTTTCTTGTAGTGATTTTGTTCCACTTCACTCTTGGCTGAGGATGGGCCCAAAGCAAAATCCCAGCTCTGAGCAAAAGCCTGAAAGCTGAACTGCAAGCCACAGTTGCTGCTTATCTCAGTGATAAGAATCAAACCTGGAAACCTGCAGCTCTGCTCTGTAGCTGCACCTGCCCTTTGGAGCGTGCTTGTCCTGTCCCACAGAGGTGTGTAAGCCTTAGGAGCATCTGTCTGTCTCTAAATCTGAGCATTTCTGGGCTGGAAGGCTGCAGTGAGCTGTGTGTGACGCCAATTCTCTCCAGTTATCTGGGAGCAAGGCAGGCATTACCCTTTTGGTTCAGCCATGGCATGAAAATCAAAGCAAGGCTTTGAAAAAAAAGCAGTGCCAAGCCCTGTATTGCCGTTCAAGACAGGCTCCTGTTATCCCCATTGTGTGAGGAGTTGGTGGGGAGAGCTTTGAGGCCAGCATGGATCCAGGGATGCTCCCCAGCACCTGGCAGCGAGCATGTAGGATCACAGAATCACAGAATCTGCTCATTTGGAAGGGACCCACGAGGATCACTGAGCCCAGCTCCTGTCCCTGCTCAGGACCATCCCCAGGAGTCTCACCCCGTGCCCAAAGAAAGAGCATGATCCAAATGCTTCCTGAGCTCTGTCAGGCTTGGTGCTGTGGCCACGTCCCTGGGGAGCCTGTTCAGTGCCCGGCCACCCTCTGGGGGTCAGACTGCCCAGCCCCTGGCAGACTCCCACCCCTCCAGGCGCTCCCAGCACAGGGTGGGCTGGTGCTCTGAAGCACAGCAGAGCTGATTTGGGCTGCAAAGCTCCATCCCTCAGCTCTGGGATGCCCAGAGCTCATGCAACGCAGATCTGCAGGAAGCAGGAGCAAAGCCCTCGCTCTCTCTCATTATCCCGGCTGCAGCAGATGCTTTGCAGAGGGACACTGCTGTTCCCTGGCCATGGCATGGGGCCACCAGCCCTGGCGTGCCACAGCAGCCCTGCCAGCTGATGGCTGTGACAGGATGATGGGCTTTGGCACCTTCCCACCACCAGCTTGGAGTTGGCCCACGGTGCCCTCCTGGGTCCACGGGGGCTCGCAATAAACTTTAGGGCTTGTGCCTGGCTTATTGTTGGTGCTTGATGCTTCCCCTCGCTGCTCTGGTGGTATTTCTTGTCCCTGGCTCGTGGCTGGCTTGCAGCTGCAGTGTGCTCACCCTCATGCTGAGGGGGGAAATTACTCTGCGAGCCCCCAAACTGATGTACAGTTAATTCCTTGCTGCAATTTACTGAAATTCTCCCTCCTGTGTGCTTTCCCTGTGAAAGATCACATGGAGTGGCTGGGTTTGGTGCCTGCTCTGTGGGAGCCAGCTGCAGTTCCTCGCAGCCTTTTGTTTTCAGATTGCCTTTTTGGAGAGATACGAAAATCCACTGAGGAATGATGGGCGAGCTCTGCTTTGTAAAACCTCGCTCTCTTTTCTTTCTGGAGTCCCTGCAAAATGTCAAATGCTCTTTTCCTGCCTCCTAAGTGCACACATTTACCCAGGTCCCTGGTATTTTGGGAACAAACCCATTTACTCACAGGCTGAGTAGGAGGTGCTGGCAGAGGTTGTCCAGAGGAGCTGTGGCTACACCATCCCTGGAAATGTTCAAGGCCAGGCTGGATAGGGCTTGGAACAACCTGGGCTAGTGGAAGGTGGTGTGGGGGTTGGAATGAGATGAGCTTTAAGTCCCTTCCAACCCAAACCATTTTGGGTTTCTGTAGTTCTATGCCTGATTCTCAGTGCTGCTCTGGAGCACTTTGAAAACTGGAGCCTTAAACATAGAAATTGCAGAAACTGGTGATTTTTGGTGCAGTGGCCAAGATGAGCCAGCGTTGTCATTTCCACTCCCCTGCCTTTTACCCACTGCTCTCTTTTCTGTTGCTGTGAGATCTTGCTAGGAGATTTGCACACTCACTGCAGGTCGTGGCCTGCTGCAGATTCCATCCTCAGTCTCCTACTCCTGGCGTCACTCGTGGCAGCCATGAGCCACACAGGGTGAAGGTGACACTTCCCCTTAATTCCCAGCCCCAGAGGTTGAGCTGGACATGGGTCAGCTTTTGTACAAAACAAGGGAAAAAAACAAAAAAAACCAAACAAGCAGCTGAAAGTTGAGCAGGACAAGGAAAGTTCAGGCTGCTCTGTAATGTCAAGGTGAGCAAGGCGATGGCATTTACGTTGGAGATATCCGGGACTCAGGATCTGGGATTAGTGTCAGCTCTTCTGTGGCAAGCTAAATTAGGAATGCAGAGGCTGTCTCTGTTTATGATACAGGGTTGTTAGGTGCTTCAGGTACTGTCATTCTTATTTAAGGATATATTTAAGGATTAACAGTAAGAAGTCCAGCATTAGCAGGAGAGAAATGAATGTTAGCGAGCTTAGGTTTGGAGGGCTTATTTTTGATCATCATCATGTGAGCTGCTTTAGGAGAGATGAGCTCCAAGATGGGGAGGGCGGGGGGAGATTCTTGTATTTTTGCAGGAAAAGAAAACGTTTTTCAAGTTTGAATAGAGCTCAGAACTTAGCAACAATGACGGCTGCACGGTAAAGCTGCATAACTCCTCGGAGCTGGTGCCTTTGCTGGGCTGAGGATCTGGCTCACAGCTCCCAGCCTATTTTTAGCCTCTTTTTTTTTTTCTTGGTGCTCCTTTCTTCTCGTGCAGAATATGCGTGATCAAACAATGTCCACGGATTCCTTTGTTGTTTGAAATCATTCTGTGTTTTTAATTGGCAGCTTTTCTCTTTCGCCTTGATCGCGGTTGACTGCAAGTAGGTTACATTTGTTCTGAGCTGTCTCAGGCACCTTGGGCTGGCTTGGAGAAGTTCCCTCCTGATCCTGCTCCTTCCAACCGGGTGTAGCACAAAGATTTTCTTGCTGCCAAACATTTTCTTATGTGTAAACGCCACGTTTTGCTTTCCCAGGCTTTGGCTTTGATATTTGCTGCCCACAAGCACCTGGCACTGGGGAAAAGCTGCTGAGGATTCACAACTCTTGACATCCCAAGATTTTCTTATTTTCAAGGCTTTTCTTAGAGCAGGAATGGGTGCAAAGATTGGTTTGTTTGTGCAATGGGTTAAGTCAGTTCTGATGGCTGAGATGCAGGAAGGGGGAGGTCTCACTGATCCCCCACCTCTCTTTGAAGGAGTAGCACAAAATATACATCCCAAGTCCTGGTTTCCAAGTCTCCATTTGAATAATTTTAATTATTGTCCTTAAAGTTTGCAATTATCAGGTCCAGCTTATCCTTTAAGGTGAGTTGGGTGTGCTGTGGGCTGTGTTTCAGCCATCTGCACTGAGCCCTCTGCAAAACCCTTGCTGGGTGCTGGAGTGGACACCCCACTGCTGGGAGTCCAGCACTCCTTGGGTGCCAGAGAAGAGGGTGGCCAGGCCGAAGTAAAAAAGGTGCCCAATTTTGTGTTAAAAGTGCTTAACCAAACCGGACAACTCCTGAGTATCCATTACTTCTGTGCTTCCTGAAGCTGAAACAATTGCTATTATCCCCATCACACTGCATGACCTACATTTGACTTGAAAGCCTCCTGCTAATAATTAGTTTGAATTTCGATTTAAAAATAAACACATTCATATTCTAGGTTTTAAAACATGAAGAAATCAAGCCCCTGGATAGATGAAATCCCTCACCTTTCCCTTCTGGTCCCTCCTTCCCCTGATTTTTACACAGGCAGGGAGGAAGGAGTGAATTATCTGGGCTCGGTGGAGGAGGAGGATTTGGATATAATGAGACCGCTGGGCATTTTCCTGGAAAACTGCAGGAGCCTCAGAGCTCGGAAAATTTGGGCCATCTGGATAAAGAGGGTCAAGCTTGGTGTTGGCAGGGATGAGGCAGCGGGTGCAGCGGGACAGCTCGGCCTCGCCAGCTTGAGTGATGCTCAACCCTTCCCTTCCCTTCCCTTCCCTGGCTCTCCAAACCATGCTGCTTCTCCCTCTCCTCGCTGTCCACCTGCCTGCCCTGGGAGCATCCCAAGGCACGGAGGCAGTGCCAGGGCAGTGCTTGGCGCTCAGCAGGGCATCAGCAGTCGCTCATTGGGTCGGGTGTTAATTAGCAGTGTGGGGAGGAGAGGACTGTGCCTTGTGGAGGTGGGATCTCTCCCAGAGAGGAGAGGTGAGGCTGGGCTGCACCCCGCTCTCAGCTCCACTGGGAGGTGGATGCGTGCTCCTGGCAGAGCTCAGATCCCATCCGCCGGTGGCAGCGTTCCTGGAAGGGCTCTGGTGCTCGTGGCACTGGCAACACCTCATCACCTCCCTTTCTCCATGCACCTCGGGGCTTTCTGTTGCTGCAGGTAGAAAATGCAGAAAGCTGTCATGGTCATAATGCTTATCCAAAATCCCAGTGTCCTCATTCAGTCATTCCATGTCCAAGCTTTCCCCTGTATTTCTTGGCCTCCGGTCTCCTTTTTGTCATGGTGTGATACTGCGTGCACATGGGAGCTTCTCGTGCTTTTAGGAGGGAAAGTGAAAGGTAGAACAGCCAGGGGATGTGGTTTTGGGAGATGCATCCTTGCCTGGATTAGGTGCTCCCTTCCCACCAGGTGCCTGTCCACCCCCACCCCTCTTGCTCTTGCATTGGGCAGCAATAGTCCAGTGGGTTGGAATTTTGGAGTGGGTTTTTATAGGCAAATCTCACAGCACAAGTGGCTGCACCTGGGAGAAATAAAAGAGCTTGGCTTTCTGCTGAATCCAGAAATCCCCTAAAACACCTCGCTGTGCTGGATGGCACCACGGGGTCATTGTCATTCCAACCTGATGATGGGTGGATGCCCTGAAGCAAGAGAATTCCTGCTCCTTGTAATTCCTTTATGGCAAAAAACCCCATCCAATCAAAATGAATAGTGACAAAACCAAGAGTATTCTGTGGAAATTAGTGTGAAATCCTATACAAAAGGGGAGACAATGAAGCACCCCTGGTGGGATCCCACGGGTGAATTTTTCCACCCATGGGAAGGGTTTTAATCTCCTCAGCAGCACTTGCCCATAAGGTGTAATCCTAAATGATGCCACTTCAGGTGCTATTTTTATTCAGGAAAATGTCAAATCCTTTCTCAGAACTTAGTGACTTGTTGTCTTGGTAATTTCTTGCAGAAACAGGATCTATAAAAATCCCCTATTTTCTTGGCACTAGGCTTTTCTTGTCTATTTTGGATGTAAATATTTTTTACAATCAGGGGAAAAAAAGGGGGCTGCTTTAATTCCCCAAGCAGTGTAATTCCCCCTGGAATGTCTCTTGTAGGGCTGCACATTCAGGTTTGTGGTCCTGGCCCAGAGTCCTCTGAAGCAGAGTCCTTGTACATCCAGATTGTGTCTGCCCTGTTCTCTATGAACTTCTTCCTAATCTGAATCCCAGCTCTTGGGAAGATGGAAATCCAGTACTGAGCAGGGTTATATCAATTTTGAGTTGAGTGTGGCAGCGTGGGGGGCAAACTGTGCCATTTATCTGGGCTTTTTTTTCTAAATTTCCAACAAAAAATGGCATTTTCAACAACAAATAATCATTTTGGCAATGAAACATTTCCAAATTTTGGCAACTACGAGTCATTTGCAAATTGAAAAAATTAAAATCAAATATTGCTTCTGATAACACTGAGGTGTTCTGCTCCTGCTCCTGCACTCAGGGGAGCTTGGGGCTGGTTCTGTGATGCTTCAGTCAGAAATCTCCTCTCCAGAGAGGCTCCTGCCTGGTGGTGAGGCAGTGAGGGTGACCAGCTCTGCCCTGTCCTGGTGGGATTGGGAGCTCTGGGCAGGCCTGGTGGCCACTTTCATAGAATCAGAAAGGTTGGAAAAGACCTCTGAGGTCATTGTGTCCAAGGATTAGCCCAGCACTGCCAGATCCACCACTAAAGCATGTCCCTAAATCCCTAAGGTGGTGATGGAGGAGGAAGAGCAGAGACTTTGCTCCCACTATGATCAGCACTGACATTAGAGTTCATGTCTTGGCTGCAAGGTGCAAAAAGATGCTTTGAGGAAGGCAAGGGTTCATTTTGGGATATTCCTGCCAACATCCAGGCTCCTGGAATCTAATGCACTTTCAGTGAGATCCGAGGGAAAAGCAAGGCAGGAGCTGCACAGCCCTTCTTGGGAGAGAGGGAGATGATGAGCAGTGTCTTACCAATCACAACAAGATCCCCAGAGTCCAAAAGGAGCAAGGCTTGGGCATAAAAGCCAGAACTGCCCTAATAAAACATTTACTGGGGTTTGGAGACCTGTGTGCTCCGACACGGCGCATACATATTAAATGATCAAAGTTTCCATGCCTTCAGAGGAGCCGGCTGCTAATCTAATGCAACCCTTGGGCTTTGCTCACCACTGACTCTGCATGAAAGCAAATGCCGGCTCTGTTTTCCTATTTAAAAGATTTCCGAGCTAAGCCAGGTGGGTCACAGTTCAGGAAGCAGTAGGATCTGGCCTCTTCAGGGCTTCAGCCAGGAGGGGCCTGGGGAGGCTTGTTAGGGTTGAGATGGATTTGGCTCCAAGCTCCAGCTTGGTGCTGCCATGGCCTCACCCCCTCCTCCTCCTCCTCCTCTTCTGCTTGCTCCTCCCGTACCTAAATCACTCTGTCCCCATCCCATTGCCCAAGCTCTGCCAGCTTTTCAGCTCCCAGAGTGTTAAAGCGCTGCAATTGGATTAAAACCAAAGGAAAAAACCCAACCCAAACAATCCCACTCCCTCCGAGTTTATAAACCGAGCGCACTCGAGCTGGAATGTGCCGAGGAGGAAAAGGAAAACACAGAGCCCCCGGGGTGCTGTTTGTCAGAGTGATGCAGCCCTCTCTTTGCCTGCCTCCGCTTGTCTCAGCTGGCTGGGGAGGCAGGCAGGTAAAAGGCTGGCAGGGTGCTGGCTCCTGGCGCTGGGCTCCCACCAGCAGCAGCTCGGCACCTCTGCAAGCCCCCGGCTCTCCCATCATCTGCTGCTGAGCAAATACTTCACCTCCTGCTCCTCACTGCTCCAGTGGTTTGGGACTGATGGGTTTGGTTTTCCACTTGGTTGCAGCATTTCTTCTGCTTCTCCAGCGTCTCCCACGTCTTTCATGTAATTCCTTAACTAGTTTCCATTTACCGGCGGTCGCTTTCTTTTAAGGTACTTGAATCTGTTTGATCATCAACAAATTTCTCTTTCTGTTCCTCTGATAAAAAATTAAATCTGGGCAGTTTTTGAAGGCTTCCTCCCCACCCCCTTTCCTCTTCCTCCATCCCTGCTCAGTGGGGAATCAGTCCTTTTCTAGGAAATGAAAATAAATAAAAATTAGAGTTCAAAGTGTGAAATCTCCTCTTAAGAAGAAGAGGGTAAGAAGAAGGAAAAAAGCCCCACCATATATTCTTACAGATGTGACATCAAAATGGAAAACTATAAAGGACCTGTTTTCAAAGGCTCGTACAGGGATTGAGTTGGATCAGTAGAAAACAGGCAAAGTCTCTCTGGGTGCTTTGAAATCCTGTCCCCAAAGCCACCATAACTGTGTTGTTTTAGCTGGAGTGCTGGTGCTTCTCCACCTGCCAGAGCAGCTGGATGGGGAGCAGAGGCTGCTGCGGGCCCTGCATCACCACAGAGGGTGGGGAGCCCTTGGGGACAGAGGGTGACACAGTGGTTGGGTGCTGGCATCCCCTGTGTCCTCTGTGTCCTTGTGTCACCTTGGCACCTGCATCCATGCCTGCTGGCAGAGGCATCTTGATGCCAGAATGGTTTTTTTGCCTTTTCTTTTATACCCCTCTCACACACTCTTTTATAGTTTGATGTACTCTCAGTGCTTTTAGCCCCACACTTGTACCTCCCCAAGGCTGAGAACTCAGCTCAGCCCCACGGCACCGTTAAACTAGGAGAGCAAACATCCTGGGAGCCCCAGACACCAAGGGCCTCTCCAGAACACATTTGGGAACCTCAGCCAGGCCCAGCCAGGGGGAAGGTTCCTCACAACGAGGGCTTCACTCCAGCCTCTCCCTGGGGGATCTCTGATAAATATGTTAATTTTGCAAGGCCTATAATTGTGTGTGTTTCAGTGTGAGGTGTGCATGCATTTTTGGGGCATTCCACCTGGACCAAGTGCTGCACCCAAGGATCCTGAAATAAATCCTGAGGTAAAAACCCCTTTTCCCCATAAATCATGTTTTGGTTTTAATTTTAAGACCAGGGAAAGGCAACAATCTCCTTGCTTGCTCACTGCAGAGGAGCTTTGGGGTGTGCTGGGAGATGGAATAGGGAAAAAGCGTGGCCAGTCCCTTGGGAAGGGACAATGCCCAGGGCAGGACAGCAGAGCCGTGGGATGTCAGCTCCTTCTGTGCCATGGTGACAGCCACTGTCATGTGGGGGTGGGCAGCAAGGGCTGCTGGCTCTGCCGAGAGCTGCCCGTGCCTGGGCAGGGGCTGCACCAGGGCCACCTCTGATTCCCCACCCAGCCTGGGTGGGGTTGGGAAAAGCCCCGTGATGTCACAGAGCTGCAGTCTGGTCTGGGGGCTCCCCCTGGCAGCAGAGAAGCGGCTGGGCAGTCCTGCAGGGTGGCAGATGGATTAGCAGCTCGCTGTTGCCCAGGTAACTGCCTTTCCTCCCCTGAATCCTGATGATTTGGTTTCTCACCATACGCCGCGGGGCACTGAGACTCATTCCATCCTTCCCAAACCCACGGGTGCCGTGGCAGAGCAGGTTCCCAGCTCAGCTCCCTCCGTCCCCAAAGGGCTTTTTACCCCATGGGCACAGTGGAGGCTGAGCCATTGTGTCCTGGGACCCTCTGAACGAGCCACTGTGGGGCTTGGAGCAGCCAGGATGTTCCCCAGGGGTCTCATCAAGTCCAGTGACTCTACATAAAGGGGTCCAGTGTGCTGGTGGTTTTTTCGTGCAGTCAAAGGCTGTTGGACTCAAGCAGCAGCAGTTTTATTGCATTAATTGAAATTATATGAGTTTCTGAATGTGTGTGAAGCCTCTTGGTGGCCCCAGGATGAAGGGAGCAGGGTCAGGGTGAGGTGGTTGGGTGCAAACCCAGCTCAGCTCCAGGTCTGGGTGTATTCAAGGTCAGCAGAGCATCTCTGCTGCAAGCAAACATCTGTGGGCACAGGGACCAGTCCTGCGTTGTCCAAGCACAGATTGTTCATCTCTGTTTTCTTGTAACAGCGAGGAAAAAGTCCCACAGCTCCCAGCAAGAAAAGTCACTGTAGGCAGGTGACTTGCACGGGCACAGGAGGCTTTAGGAGGTTGAGTGATGTTTCAGACAGTAATGTTTCATCTGTCACTTCATCTCCTCCTGCACCTTCCCCGAGTTATCCTCAGCACAAACTCCTTTTCCAAAGATTTTCTCCAACAAAACTCTCTCACCCCAACACTTCCCTCAGTGCTCATGGAGCACCCTAGCTGTCTAATGTGGAATACAAATGTCTGGAGCCCATGGCTGTGACATCCAAGTGCTTTTGGTGACAGCAGAGACGCCTGCCTGATGGAATCGATTATTTCTTTTGGGGAGGAGGAGCTGCAATTAATCTCTGCTTGTCTTTAGTGCTTTTTGTTGTCTTCCTGGCTGTTAAACTGCTCCTGTGGAGGGGGAGGCGTGCACCTAATGGTGGGAGCCTTGTCTGGGGAGGAGGCACCAGGAGACCTTTGGCTTCTGGGATGTTCCTGTTGTCCAATGTGTCTCTGGTGGAGTGAGGAGGGAGATTTCTTGGTTTGCAGCTGATGGTTCAGGCACAGGGTGGGCTTGAGCCCAGTGATGTGCTAACATTTTGGGGCTGACTGTCTCGCTGTGGATCCCTGGCTCCTGCTCCATCACCTTGGATTAATTACAGTACAATGCAATATACATTTATATGGTGTCTGCACAAGTGTCTCAGGGCTTCTGCAATCTGAAAAATCTAATTAAGGTGCAGCCTCCAACATGAATGCTTATCACCAGGCTGCGTGCAGCCAGCTGGGGGCTGGCTGCCTCCCTGCCTCAACCCCGAGCAGGATCCACACTCTCCTGGCATTATTAATTACTCAAAGCTTGGTGTCCGAGACGCCGATCGATACCGCAGGTCTGCAGGGATGGGAGAATCTCAGTGGGTGTGAGGGAGCTGGAGATAACCATCAGCCAGAATCGAGGTGGAGGCTGCTCCTGGCCTGCCAGGAGGAGGAGGAGGAGGAGGAGGAGTCTCTTGGCACGTGTTTCCCAGTGACTTTGACGCTGGGATGTTATTTACAGGTTGGCGTTGAATCTTGGCCAGGGGAAGGTTGTGCCTTGGGGATTGGAGTGGTGATGGACACAGCAGCATTGCTGCAACACTTACTGGGGATTTTTATTTTGCCTCGGGAGTGGCAGCAGCTGTTGGGAACGCCCGGGAGGGAGGGAGGGAGTGCCACAAGTGTGGTGGGAACGTAAATAACCAGGGGAAAAGGGAAAGGAAATGTGAAGTGGCCCTTTAAATATGAGCCTCCAGAGCCCAGAGCCCAACTAGCTTTCCCTCAAGTATTCAAATGAGATTGCAGCATCAGATTGGTATGCATTAGGCTGGTCTCAATGAAAATTAACATGTAATTGCTTCAAATGAAGTAAGTGAGGAGGTAATCTGTTCTTAAATTGGATTCGCAGGATTTTGTGGTACCATAATGCAGCTGTGAAATGAAATATATTTTAAGGATGATGTCCTCAAGGGGAGAGGGAAGGATTGGGGGGGTCTTTACTGGGAAGGGTCCTTTTCCTTACTCCCTCTTTTGCTTCTGGTCTCATTTGTGATATTTTATAAATGACAAGAGGGCTTTGGTGCTGTGGCATGGCTGGAGAAGGTCCCATTGCTTTTGGCTCCGTCGTGTTTCCTTCCTTGGCATCGCTCCTGTCCTTCTTCCACTTCCTCTGCTTCTCCACCTTCCTCGCTATGTCAATGCCTCTCCAGCCTCTTCTGCCAGGCACAATTCCCCATCCCATTGTGATAGGAGTCACGAGATGAGCACTTGAACTTTGTTTATGTAGCAAACAACCTTCTGGTTGGGTGATGAGAGAAGATCTGGCTCTGTGGTGGGGTTTGTGTGTCTGGAGAAAGCTGTGTAGGCTCTTGTTGGGGAGCTGGGTTCTCTGAGTAGAGAAACGTCAGAGCAAGAGGCACAGTTTGCCTTCTTCTCTCAGCTACTTGTGCCCTTCTGCCGAAGAAGAATCACCCTGTGATGCAGCACAGCACTGCAAAGCTTCAGGATTCATCTCCAAAGGCTTGGGATGCCCCACTCCTCCTACTCAGCCTTGAGTTTCTGGGACCACCTCTTTATTTTAATTTTAAGGATTTGCTGTTTGTCCTTGTTCTGTCTCTCCCCATCCCTCCCCATCTGGCAGCAGAAGCACGACGAGCTCGGGCGTCGTGGTGAAGATGCAATTAGAGTGTGAGGGAGAGCTGGTGTAGGAAGGTGATGTGGTAACCTGCAATTATTCCCAGGCTAGAATTATAGAGCTGGCATGGTATATATAGATATAGTATATATAGATAGAGAATATGTAGATAGGGAATATATAGATAGAGAATAAATAGATGGATATATATAGATATGATATATACGTGTAGGATAGCAGCATATTTTTGTTACGTGAAGCTGTGGCTGCCCCTGGATCCCTGGAAGTGTCCAAGGCCAGATTGGACAGGACTTGGAGCAACCTGGGATAGTGGAAGGTGTCCCTGCCGTAGCAGGGGATAGAATAAGATGATCTTTAAGGTCCTCTCCAACCTGAACCATTCCATGACCCAGCTGGTCAGCAGAAGTCAGTGGCAGTGCGAGCTCTCCCGGCTCCCCAGTGTCCTGGGCAGCTCTGCCAGTGCCTTGGAAACCTGATCCCTGATCTTGTGCCCTTCCCTTGGCAGGTTTCCCCTGTGTTTCCCTGTCCCCACTGGTGCCCTTCAGCCCTCTGTTTGCAGCACCTCTCCCTCCCTCTCGCCCCCTGCTCCTTCTCACAGAGCAGGACTCACACCACCCTCCAGCAGCCTCCAATTCCCTCCTCCCTCTCTTTCCGCAGTCCTGGCAGCGAGCGCTCACCCCTCACCGTTCCTGTTTTGTGCCTCAACTTCTAAGGAAAAGCCACTTCAGTGATAATTTCCCACTTGTGATAAGTTAAGTGCATCGCTTCCTTTGGAATACATTTTCAGTGCAGTTAAGCTCAGCAGTCCCTTGCCTGTGTGCGTACTTAAACGCGCTCCTTTGCAGCCCGTTGGGGTGGATGGCATCGCTTTATTCCAGGGCCATTAGTGTCACTTGGCAAAGCAGAACCAGGATTTATTCCGGGGCACAGCTCGTAATTGAGCGAGTTCAGTGCCGGGGATCGGCACTGACTGCTGGGAGCGCAGCCGGCAGGAGCGGAGCGGGAGCTGCCGGAGGGGCTGAAGGATGGGGAGTTGGGGCGACTTAAATGGCTTAGCCCGGGGCTAGTGGGTGGCAAAGGAGCACTTTTCTAGAGAGAAATGCAGGGCAAAGAGAGAGACTCCTGTTCTTTTGGAGGCAGAGAGAGAAAACGACTCCTCTGCACCCCCTCAGACGAGGAGACCTTGTTTTCCAGGGTTTGCACTTCTCTGTAATGCCTGGGGGAGAGGATGAGATCATTAGGGAGTTATTTTCTTCTTGTGGCATTTTCCACACCTCTTTTTGAAGCTGCCAGAGCCTGGTCCTGGAATGGGTTGATGCCCTCCCTGCAGGAGGGAGGATCCTTCCGTAGGCAACCCTGGAATACTGCCAGGGAAGGGGTGGCTGTCACTGGGGGCTGTTTGCCTGCTGGCATCCAGGGGCCTCCTGTTCATTACTTGGGCTTTGGGAATGCAATAAAGGAGAAAACCCTGAGGAATAACTGTCCCACAGCTCAGCGCAGGATCCCATCAGGAGTTCCCTGGTGGTGCCCATGTCATTTGTAAACCAGCCGTGTCCCCACAGAGCTGCCCGCAGGTGTTTTGGTGCTGTCCCCAGTGCCATGAGCACTTCTGGAGGGCACTCGAGCAGCTGGGCCAGGAACACGCTCCGGTGGTGCCCCGTGGAGCCAGCCACAGCCGAGGTTAGGGACACGCTCTGGGAGCTGCCGCCCTCATTGACGTTTTGTGGCACGCTCCGGGAGGCCGAGATGGAAGATGCTATAGATGTGCGGAGCTCCGTTGTTAGCAGAGACAATAGGAGGATAAATAGAAAGGCTGGATGAGCCGAGCACGGGACTTGGAAAGGTGCTGGTGCACTGCTGCATTGCAGAGAGATAAAGACTTTCCCAGACAAGCCATCCCTGCTGGCTGCATCGCGATCTGCCCGCTCTGCACCAGCCCTGGGGGTCGGCTCGGGCGGATGCACACAGAGGTGTTCGTGGGATCCGTGCCTGCTCCCTGCCCTGCCTGGTGCTCGGTCAGCAGGAGCTCCAGCTCTTTTTGCAGCTCTCCTTCCCTTCCCAGTCCGGTTTCCTCCTGTTTCCTTGGCATTTGCCAATAACTGTGTCTAAGGCAGCACACTGGGAGTTGTTTGCAGCTCTGCGAATCCCGGGCAGTGAACCAAGGCGGATCTTTTCGAGCCCAGTATTATTATTAATGTAATTAGTGTGAATCATTTGCATGTATAAACTTTCAATTGAGGAGATCAGGTACTTTATAAACATGAGTTAACTCACACTCCCTGGCAAGGAGGTGCCAGATATCTTTAAAGCCTTACAGAGGGCAGGAATAAAGGGCAAGAACTTGCATGAGCCAGTGGGAAAGGCAGGACCCCCCAGTCCAGGGCCCTGACCCCCTCTGGAGCAACCAACATGGAACTGTCTGGGCAGGGAAGAGAGGGGGAAGCACAAAGCGATTTTATTTTTCACTTCTGAGCGCTGCTTTTGACCAGCTCAGTGTGATTTTGAAGCGGAGCTGGGGTGGCAGCTGATCTGAGGGCACCTCCTCACTCCGCAGCCTTTGGAGATGCTCTGGCTGCTGCAGGGGGGGTGGGAGGAAGGCGCCAGCCCCAGCAGGGACCCCCCCTTTCCTGCCGGACCCTGCTGCTGAGCTAATCATTAGGTCAGCTCCTGCCTGTCAGGCACCAGGCTCCCCATGCAGGGAAGAGGTTTCTTGGTCCTGTGAGCTGCCCTGGGCTGTGAAAAACTCCTCGGGCTGTGTCTTTGGTGGTGTCACATCAGTGGGAGCTCCAGGGATGCCCTCCAGCCAAACTCGCAGTGAGGGCGAGGATGGCTGGGCTGGTCCTGGGCAGCAGGTGAGGATGGGAATGCCAAGAACCTGATCACAGGCACTCGCCCAGCAAGGCTGAGCCTCCAGCCCCCATTAGAGTCCCAGACTGAGCACTGGGGGCTTTCAGCAGCACCAAACCTACGGACACTTTAACCCAACAATCCGACTTCCACTGTGAATGTCTCCTGCGTGGAGCCTGTGGCTGGCACATCCCACATTGCCATCCATGGCCTGGGCTGGGTGTCCTGGCTCCCAGATTATTGCTGGAGGAGGAGCCCACGTGTGCCCTCAGGGTGTGCTCTGTGGGTTGGTGTGCAGGGCAGCACTGCCCAGCCCTGGGGCTGTGGGCAGATGGTGCTGCAGGCAGGCAGGGCATGTGAGCCAGCACGGGCTGGGTGTGCATGGAAAGGGAGCAGATGCTGTAAATCCTGCTGGAGAAGGGCTGGACTGGGAGAAATTTCTGGTGTGTGACTTAGCCCAACACAGCAAAGAGAGTGAAACCAGACTGGGTTGTAACAATGAGGGGTTTGGTTTAATACTTATTAGTTAAAGAGCTCTCAGACCATGTTCTGTGTGATATCCACACCTCAGGCAGTCCATGGCCTGCCTGTCCCAGCCTTACAGGATCGTGGGCAGTGCCTGTCCCAAGGAGCATGGCACAATTTGACCCCAACTTTCCCTTTGCTCAGGAATGGATGGCCAAAATTCTCTTTTAAACATCAGAGGAAAGTCTGCAAGGCTGTGCCTGGCTGGGATTGAGTTGTTCACAGTCTGGCCTTTAATTAATCCTAATAAATAACAATAAAATGTGATAATCACAGAAATAAATCTGAGATGTGGAGCTCTGCCTCCGGCGGCGGGCTGGTTCAGTTGTTCATTTATAGCTCAGCTGACAGTGCAGAGGCTGGAAGGTGATGTCTGGGACATGAGAAGCTGGGGACAAGGCAGGGCCAGAGCATCTTGTCACCTTTCCCAGCCTCAGTGGGAGGATTTGCACCCAATTTTAATATAAACTCCAAACTTATTCCTGATGTCCAGCTGGGTTTAGCTCATAGCAGAGACAAAACATTGCTGGTGTGGGATCGATTAAAAACCTGGAAGTGTGTGGGAATCGCTGAGTTAGACTGGGAAGAAAATGAAAAGACATCTGGGGATGCTTGAAATAAGATGGGGACATGGGTTAGGGGTGGGCTTGGCAGTGCTGGGTTAATGGTTGGACTCAATGGTCTTAAAAGGTCTTTTCCAACATGAAGAATTCTGTGGTGGGTTGGTGCCGTTGTGAAATTCCATCAGGTGGCCTGGATTTGGGAAGGTGCTTTCTCTAGGGCGGGCATGCCATGAGAATTAGGTGGTGGTAGAAGGAGAAATGAGCCTGGGGAGGGTCAGTTTGGTCACAGCCCAAGTTGGGCCTCCCCATTTGCTGGGGTGAGCCAGGCTTAGCCCCATCCCTGCCTCCCCGTGATGGAGCTTGTACCCTGATAATTGCAATGAAAGCAGCAATCAGGTTGGTAATTTTGCTGAGCTCTTTTCAGTTCTAATTAACATTATTCATTTCTTGTGTGTCCTGCTGGGTTGAGACAATCTGTGCTCTCCAGCCCAGCCCTCTGGAACACCAGCAATCTGCATAAGAGGCAACAAGAAAAGTGTTGTGTGCCAATTACTACACTTCAGTAATTAAAAACCTCCTTCCCCCCACTGCCTGCCCACCTCCTCTCCTGTCACTTTTTGTGTGCAAACTCGAGAAAGCAAAGAGAGAAATTCAGGAGGGCACGTCCCTGCTGGCATGTGCCATCTGTGTCTGCCCTGGCATCCCAGGGAGCTGCTGGGGGCTGGATGCAGCACGGGTGGGATCAGTGGTCAGGGAGCTCAGCATCAGCACCCCAGTGCTTATTTATTCCTGGTACTTGTTTATGAGGCTGTTTTGTCCCCTCTGATGGCTTTGTTGGCATTTTCAGCCTGGCTCATCTTTGTGCTTGCTGGCAGAATCCTTGTGGTGCTGCTTTCCCTCTTCCAGTTTGCCTCTGAGGGCTGTCCCTGCAGCCAGGGAGGCTGTTGGCTGCACCTCTGGGGCCCTTGGGCTGCACGAGCTCAACCCTCAGGCTGTCAAAATGTTTGGGAATGCCGGGCTGGGGGAGAGAGGCCTGTCCCTGATGGACCCACTTGGTGGCAGAGGGTGGAAAACAAAGCCAGGAAGGTCTGGCTGTGGGAGATGTCGACAGATCTGGAAGGGGCAGCACCAGGCTGTGTCCCTTTGTCACAGGTCAGGGAGTGCAGGGCAAGGGATGAGCAGGTGGGTTGGGGCAGGTATGGAGGATGCAGATGTGCAGCTGTCACCTTTGCTCAGTGCACCTAACTGTCTTTAAATGCCCAAATTTGTGCTGATTTGGGGTGCCCTCAGAGACCCCAGGGAGCAGAGGATCTGGCGCAGAGTGAGGAGCTGCCTCTCCCTACAAACCGCCCCTGCCTGCCCCAGGATGATGGGGCAGGGGTGAGTTAGGCAGTGTTCCCATCTCCCAGAGGAGAAACCCCGAGGCTTGGGGCTCTGGGTTTATCAGAAACACCAGAGAGGCAGCAGTATCCAGAGCAGTATCATCTCCTCCTTGTGCTGGCTCACAGCAGCCTTTCATCTTCCTGGAGGAGAAGTCCTTGCTGTCTGAGCAGCAATGGAACAAGGATTAAGGATCTTGAGAGAGAAGATTACCTCATCTGTGCTTAATTGTTTTTAGATCATCTTTTTGGAGGCAAGCACTGCTTTCCGGCACCCCACGGACCTCTCCCTCCCTTCCTTCCCTGGCACATCATGGGGTGAGAGGGAAATGGAGAGCTTCCAGCGAGGTGGAGGAGGCATCCCAGGGCTTTGCACTTTGCCAGGAGTGGGCTGGGAAGAGGGGAGGCTGTGGGCTCGGCTGTGCCTTTGCTCTCCACCTGTGCCTGGAGCGTGGCTTCCTGGCCAAAGCCAAAGGCTTTCCGCTCGGCTGCCTGCGTGTGGGAGAGGAGGCTTTTCCCACCCCTGCGCTGGGCTGCTGGAGAGAGGAGCTGCTGGAGCAGGGAAGGAGGAGCAGATGGAGGGGCTGGAAGAGCATCGGGTAACTGTGATGAGCCTTGGCCACAGGGACCCCAACTGGCACTTGTGCGAGGAGGAGCAGGAGGAGAAGGTGGAGAAGGTGGAGAAGGAGGAGAAGGAGGAGAAGGAGGAGCAGGAGGTGCACAGTGCTTGGAAGCAGCTCAGGAAGGAGCACAACTGCCAATCCCTAAATAGCCCAGAGCATCCAGAGGTCAAAACCCCTCTTTCCCAGGAGCTGCTGCTGGGCTTATTACATATATATATATATATATATAGGCTCAGGAGCTTTAAGAGGCAGGGAAGAATATAAAGTAACAGCTGGGAGCTTGCTGATCCCAGGGACAGGGAAGCGTGTCTGGGTGATAAGGAGAGATTGTGCCCGGGTGCTGTGAAGGGCGAAAGCACTTATTTCACTGTTGCCTCATGCGTTACCTGAGCCCCCTTGCTTTTCAAAAGCAACTTAAATGCCCCTATGATAGAGGGAATGCTTGGATTGCACACTGTCTGGCTCCATTATTATCCGAGGATCTCCAAGCCGATGCCTTTCCTAAAGAAAACTGGCGTGGAGGAGGAGAGAAGAAATATATATTTTTAGTTCAGCCCGATTACAGTTCCTCAAGGTAATGTCTGTAGAGGGGACTGGTTGAGAAATTCAAGTCACGTCTGGTTTCTCATCACCCAGCCCTGGACACCCCTGTGCTTGTGCAGAACCACCACCACAGGAGCCTATTTCATGGTACCAGAGCCAAACACCAAATATCCACTTCATTTTATTCGTGCCCCATAGGTTTGAGCTACCAGCAGAGCTGAGATTTGGAGTTCAATAGACTAAACCCATCCTCTGGGAAGAAATCTCCAGTTTAATTCAACTTGTGCAACCAAACTCTCAGGCCTTTTACTCAAGTTGTAATGCAGCTGAGAGCAAGAGCTGAGTTCTTGGTGTTCAGCCCAGACTGAATCTATTGCCTTTTTTAATGTAGATCATAAAAATCTGCTCACATTTAATTTATTATTATCGTAATATCATTATGGAACAGTAGTAAAATGGTTTAATTTATTGCATGTTTTTCACTCCAGAGAGGGAGGATGGAGCAGGAGTTGGGTACTGGCAAATCAGGGATGTCCTGAGCTGCAGACAGCGTGTCTCACCTTGGACACATCTCCTCTGTCACCCCTAGCCCCAAAAGGTGTGTGTTGAGGCTGGGTGGCTTCTTTTGGCTTCTCCTGTAATCACAGAGCCAAAGAGGTTCCAAAAAGTGGCTGAATGAGACAAGACAGCTTGTCCCCAAGTGGGTACCTGTGTCTTCCCTGGCATCAGTAGTGGACACGGGAAAAGAAGTCTCCCATCACAGAATCATTAAGGTTGGAAAAGCCTCTAAGATCAGTCCAACCATTCCCCTGCACTGCCAGGTCCCCCACTAACCCATGTCCCCAAGTGCCACATCTATGTGGCTTTTGGATCCCTCCAGTGACTGCAGCACTGCCCTGGGCAGCCTGTGCCAGGGCTTGAGCACCCTTTCAGTGAAGAAATGTTCCCTAACAGCCAATCTAAACCTTCCCTGGTGCAACTTGAGGCCATTTCCTCTTGTCCTATCTCTTGTTTCCTGGGAGAAAACATGAATCCCCACCCACAGGAGGACGTAAGGACCCCCAGTAAGGAGAGAGCTCACCCAGAGAAAGGACACACTCCTTGAAGTGTCCAGGACAAGTCCACATGCCACAGATAAACCCATCCTTGCCATTACCTCCCCTGTTGGGGCAGCCTGGCACGTGGAGCCCATTAAGTCTCCCACATTCCTTGAAGTCGCCCCATGTGAGACCTCCCAGAGGCTGCTGGGCTCTCTCTCAGCACCTCTGAGGTTAATTTGCATCCCAGTGACTGCACAAATAATGGAGGAGTTTGGGGAAGGATATAAGCAGTGGGTCTGAGGCAGAGGGGTTTTGTGCAGGGACGTTACCCTCTGGAGCCAGCATCCAGCAAGGCGTGGCTGAGTCCCCATGGCTCTGTGATCCCAAATTTTCTCGGAGGGAAGCAGGGGTTTAGCTTGGCTGTGGGGGCTGCAGGTTTCTGCTGTTTAGAGAAAGTCTTGATGCTTGTCTGGAGCTGATTTGTGGCAGTGGGAGGATCCAAACCTGGCTTGGGGGCGTAGGGATGGGGGGTTACAGGGCCAGCAGAAACCTTTGGGAGGAGCAGGACTGATCCCAGCTAATGTTGACAGGAAAATAATCTCCTTCAGGATCAAAATAATTTCTAGGTTTGTGCTGCGTTGTCTCTGGGGGAAACTCGGGTGCTTATTGAGGCTGAATACAGAGTATTTCTACCTCCAAAACATCCCTGGATAAGTGAAATGCTCAGCTGGGGTGAGGTGCACAAGTGAGGGAGGTGCAGGTGATGGGTACGGAAGGAAGAGCTGACAGAGGGGACAAATGGTCAGATACTCAAGGCTTCTCTTCAGAGATGTGTGTCAGAGCTGGCTTTCTCCAAAGATAAATTTTCCTCACTCCTTTGTGAAGCAGCAAAATGCTGCTTTCCCAGCACCACTCTGCATTTCTTAGTCTGGCTGCAGGGACACAAAGGTCTGCGGAGAGAATGAGAGGTGATGGGTTTGGGCAGGATGTACCAACCTGCACCCCCCAAAAAAAAGTGTGGACTCAGGATGGAGGTTTGGGCTCAGCTCTGTTTGTCTGGGAGTTTGCAAAGGAATGAATGGGAATGGAGGAGTGAAAGGCTGGTCCTGGGTGCCTCTGACCTCCCTGCATCTGAAAACTCTCTGAAGCTCTTGGGCAAATTTCTGGAGCCGCCAGTTTAGATGGATATTGGTGCCCCGAGCACCGCAGGGAAAGTGCTGACCTTGTCCTCTCTGGACACTGAAAGCACTTGGTCTCTGAAAGTGCTGCTGACAGCAAAGCTAAAAATAGTGCCGGGAGGACCAGGAGGGCTGGAGGGGAGGGAGGGAGAGCGCCCAAGAGCAGCACACTGATGGATCAGCTCTGCCTCTCCACAGGTGCTCCGTGGACAACCGGGTGACCCGAGTGGCCTGGCTGAACCGCAGCAGCATCCTCTATGCCGGCAATGACAAGTGGTGCTTGGACCCTCGGGTGGTGCTCCTGGCCAACACCAAAACCCAGTACAGCATCCAGATCCAGGATGTGGACGTGTACGATGAGGGCCCCTACACCTGCTCCGTGCAGACAGACAATCACCCCAAGACATCGCGTGTCCATCTCATCGTGCAAGGTAAGAGGAAGGGAGTTCGTAGAGAGGGGTTGGGCTTAGGACTTTGCTTTCTGTTCTTCTTGTCCTGGTGTCTTCTCCTCCCATCGCTCCTACATCGAGCATGTGACACAGCTTGGTGTAGATGTAGAGTGTCCCAAGCTGGGTAATGAAAGCCTGGAGAAAAGGAGACTCAGAAGTGACCTTATCACTCTCTACAACTCCCTGAGATTGTAGTAAGGTGGAGGTTGGTCTCTCCCACCAGGCAGCAGCTGACAGGACGAGAGGGGACAGCCTCAAGCTGCACCAAGGGAGGTAGAGGTTGGATATTAGGAAAAAGTTCTTCACAGAAAGAATAATAAAGTACTGGAACAGTCTGCCCAGGGAGGTGGTGGAGTCACCATCCCTGGGGGGGTTTAAAAACACTGGACATGGCACTCGGTGCCATGGTCTGGTTGAGGTGTTAGGGCATGGGTTGGACTTGATGATCTTGGAGGTCTCTTCCAACCTGGTCATTCAGAGAACTCACTGAGTTGGAAGGGACCCACAAGGATCATGGAGTCCAACCCCTGGCCCCGCACAGCACCATCTCCAAGAGTCACTCTGTGTGTCCGAGGGTATTCTCCAGGCGCTTCTTGAACTCTGTCAGGCTGGGTTTTATCCAGCTTTCCTGACATAATCCCAGGGCTCTGATACAGGCAGCTCTGCCTCCCAACACAGTCCCTGGCAAACCCGCAGTGCTGTTTGTTGTTGTTGTTTTTTGATGTTTTTTTGTTTTCCAAGCTGGAGGCATTGCTTGAAGTAAAACTTGTGCTGGGGGAAAAGAGAGAGCTGGCAGATTTGTGTGCTTTGTGGGGGTGTGTGTGTGCCTAGCAACAATATGTGTTTGTGTGTTGAAATTCCACACTTCTGGAGGGGGAAGAGGAGGAAAAAGACCAGCACAAGGTGCTGGAGCATTTTTGGTGGCTGAGCGGGTGCCTACATGTTCTCTTCAGCAAGTGTGTGAGCACACACGGCCTCTCGAGAGAGGACAGGCAGGTGTGGCCACGTGATGGTCAAGCAGATGGACATTCGTGGAGGACAGATCCTGTGTCCATGAGGCAGGACATGAGCTGGACAAGGGGGAGCCTCGTGAAGGGACGCACGGAGCCTGATGAGCTCTTAGCCTGGAGGAAGATTAATGGAAAATTTCTAATCCCTTGCTAGCAACTGTTTTTTTTCCTCCTGCTTCTTCTGAGATTTGGCCAAGAGCCCTCTTAACATGACACACCAGCTTGAGTATTGGAATCTCGTCTCGGGCTAATTTTCGAATGCTGATGGGTGTATTGATTTGGAAACAAGCTGGGTTAAAAAGGCATTGGTCTTGTACACAGAGTCGGGTTGAGCTAATCCGCCGTCGATATTCCAGGCCTGAGCACTATTGACAGCCTAATGAATAGAAGTGGGGAAAAAACCCAGACTCAGGGCCTTTATTTTCCCTCTTCCCTCCCTTTTCATTTTCCCTTTCCTCTTCAAGCAATCAAGCTGACTAACCAGAGCCGGACTTTCTCCATCTCCATTAAGCGTGGAGGGGAAGCAGATGCATTGCCAGCCCCAGCTCGGGCTGTTTATCTTGCAATCTCTTATTACCTGCCCGAGTTTCTTAAGCCAAAGTCGATCACCAGCAAGTTCTGAAGTCGCTATCAGATGCTGGGGTGATGCAGGACAATTTCTATCTGTTCTCTTCTGATTCCCATTTCCTGACCTAAATTTCCTGTATCACCAGACATCCAGGCCCGTCCCTCCCATGTCTTGCTGTATCATTAGGAAGAGATATTTGGGCGCTGCAGGAAAAGGTCAGAGCTTAACTCCTTGCAGTGGTTAAGTATGGGATGATTCAGTGATGGGCTCAGTCCTTATAATGTGCTGGAGGATCCTCGTGCTGCCAGCAGAAATTCCAGCTCTGGAGAGCGAGCCCCCTAATTTGAAGAGCTGTTCTCTGCCTCACCCAGCACTTTCTCAGAGCAGGACATGAAAGTGAATTTCATCTCCAATTAAACGGGAAACCTGCCTTAATGACCTCGATGAAAATTGGACTGGGGTGCCAGGATTAACTCTCCTGCCTTGGAAAATGGGCCCTATAAATATGTATTCTGGAATAATCTTGTCCAAAATGACATTCAGCTTGCGGGGAGTGGTGCTTATTTCCCCTGCTAGGAAAACAGGGTGGCTGAGCACCAGATTTCAGGGACATGCCAAGTTCAGCACATGGCCCTGGGACATTTTGCCCCTTCCTGCAGCCTGATAGGAAAGGAGAGGTGGTGCAAGGAGGTGGGAAAGGAGGTGTCTCCTTTTAAACGGGTTTAGCCAGGAAGAGGGAGGTGTGCAGTTTGCTCTGAGCAGGTCCTGGCTTTCCCCTTGCTGCACCAGGAAAGGGCCTGGGGGCACGGCTCTGGAGGCAGGAGCACTCCAGCCTCTCAGGATGCAATTAAATCATGCCCTGGGGCAGGCTCTGCTCTCCAAAGGGACTTGGCTGCAGGGGGCAAGGAGCTCTTCCCCTTCCAGCCAGGGTTCCAGCAGGCTGCTGCTCCCCCAGGCAAGCAGGATGGGTGCATATCAGCCAGGCCCAGACACTCACAGCCCGTGCCTGCATCCCTCCTCCTCCCCAGGGTTAGGGGATATCGCTGGGAAACAGCCATGGATGGAGGGCATGCGTGGTTTTGGCCAAGGGCCACTGGAGGGAAGCAGAGCTATGGGAGGGGGGAAGAGCAAAATACAGGAGAGGGGTAGGGGTGGGAGATGGAGCTTTCTTTAGGGTATGAGGGTTGGGAATGGTCCCCAAGGAGAGAATCAGGTGGAAACACCCAGAACTGAGGATGTCCACGGTGAAGCAAGGGGAGAGTTGCACATTTATTTCTAGGTTGGCTCTACTGGATGGCTGGGATCCCAAAATAGGTGGGGAGAAGGCACCTCAAGAGCTAATTTATCCTGTCCCCCTGCAACCAGGCAGGGGCCTCACTGCCGAGCACATGTGAAAGCTATTCTTGAAAATCTTTAACAAAGCAGGTTCTTCAGTCTCCCCAGACAATCTATTCTACTGCTTTGCTACCTTTTTAATTAGAAAATGTATAGCTAATATCTAACTTAAACCTTCTTTGTTGCAAATGAAGTGGAGTTTTTCTCAGCCTATTCCCGGTGGATGTGGGGAACAATTGATCAGTGTCCTCTGTAATAACCTTTTGCTTTTGGGAAGGTTGTTATCCCGGTGCCCCTTAGCTGCCTTCTTTCCAAAACCATCCAAGCTCTGTTTCTCCTGCCTTTCCTCATTGGCCAGGCTTTCAGAAACACTTGTCAGTCTTGAAATCCTGGTACAAAAGGGAAAAGGTGATTGCTGCTGATCCAGGAATAGCAGGTCGGTGCCTCTGTGCTAATGTGGGACAAATGAGCTCAGGCGTGAGACAACAGACCCTTGGCACCGAATGCACCAGAGTTCAGACCTGCTATTTTGGGGACTGCTCTAAATGTGGTCAAGCTGGTGGTGCCAAGCTGATGTCAGCCAACAACAGAGCTGCCAAAGGGACAAGGAGGTTCTTAGCACCTGGATCTCTCCTGGAAAGGTGCTCCCAGGTTATAGACAGACCTAAAACGAGCAGCTCAGGGAGCATCCCTGTCATCTGCAGGGTCTGGAAGGTGGTCCTACTCCTTCAGTACTCATTCCTTCTTAGGAGGAGTTCCCATAAGACCAGACAAAGCACAGGGAAGCAGCACTGCTGGTGTTAACAGGAGTCTGCCTTGGGGGGAGAGTGAGATGTTTCTGGGAGTAAATCCCAAAGAAACAAAAATGCAAGGAAGTTCCACTTGCAATGGCAAAGTTGTGAACTTGGAGGGGGACAGAGACCCAGAGAGAGAAAGAGGATTTAGGTCTCACTGACCTCCGAGGAATGATGCTTTCCCTTCCTCTCCTGTCCTCTATCCCACTTTGGTTTCCTTAGCCAGTCCCATTTCTTGCAGCAGCATCTCAGGCACAGCCTCCCCCTTCTCCCTCCTCCCTGCAGGACATTTGAGCTATTTAAGTCATTCTCTGGGTTCCTGGGTTTAAAGGAGTGAGGGGAGAGAGGAGGAGAAGGACGATATCTGGAAAGCTCTTATTTGTATTGATAATAAGCCGTCTCCAATGCGTGCCTGCAAAACACTCCCACTGCCTTGTAAGATGCATTAAGGGAAGTTGGCCTTATCTCGGCGCGGGAAATGGACTTGGGGAAGGAGGCACGGAGCCTGCCAGAGTTTAATCTCACTTAGGCACACGAATTTGCATGATAGAAAATGGTGGAATTTTAGTGCTTAAAAAGAAAGAAAGAAGGAAAAAAAAAAAAAAGGCAGAAGCAGGCAACTGGGGGATATTAGCGCTTTCCCCGCTTCTTTATCAGTTTCCCTGGCCCTATCTGGCTCTTGCTGTTGTCACTGGAGCAACTAATCACCCCTCCCCTTTTGTTTGGTGTAAATGAGTTTTCCTCACTCCTTCCCGAGCCCAGGTTAATCTTCAAATCCCTGCCTTTGTCTGGGAGTTAATTACCTGCTCGGTGGAGTCGGGGGGCTGCGGGCACAGGTGGCAGGGGGTGGCGGGGGGCAGAGGTGGCAGTGCCGGTGGCACCTGTCCCTGCGCGGGGAGCAGCGCTGCCAAGGTCTGTGCCGGCGAGATAAAGCCACCAGTGGGGCTGCAGTGCCCAAGTCGGCTTTGTTTCAACCACCAAACCCTGCCCAATTAATTTTCCTTTGATGCTACAAGCCCCTTTCACTCGTGGGACAAGGAGAACTTTCTGTGGCTGTTTTCCTGCCTGGGTGCCTGGGAAATGCCTTTGCCGTGAGCAGAGCGGCTGGCAGGAAGGCTCAGTCCCTGTAGCCATCATCGCCTTAGCTGTGGGACTGAGCCTGCCCCCTGTGCCACCGATGCCACTGGTTCTGGGAGCAAGGAGGGACAAAGGGATTTGCCCACCAGTGGCAGGGGATGTGCAGACACTGGCCACGTTTGAAGCCGTGGGCTGGAGTTTCTCACTGGGCGAGATGCTCCCCCTGCTTCTGGCACGGATTTACTGGTGTGTCCGCACATTTCCCCCCGTGGGAGCAGCTGTTCCTTCTAGAAGCAAAAGCAGGTTTAGGTGATAACTCCTAAAAGGCATGGGGGAGCTGGGACAGCCTCCCCAAAGCGGTGGAGGGGAGGAAACCAGCGGCACGAAATGGAAATCCTCCCTCGCCTCGCCTGCGCTCTCGGCTCCTTTGACTGATGTGTTCCTTCCTGTCTCTCTTTTGTTGCTAATCACCATCCCTCTGTCAAAGCATCTTTGCCTTTTGTATCGGGGCTCTTGTGGAGGACTGAAGGTCTCCCACACGCTCTCACGCACTGGCCTAGTTTTTGACTCTTTATCCTCATTTTGCTCTGCCCTCTGGGAGCATCTCTTCAGGTCCCACATCCATTACTGCCCCTGGATCCCAGCCCTTCCTTCTGCGGGATGTGCTTGTCCATGTTCCCCTGTGGAGTGGCCTCATACCCAGCCAGGCTCCCTCCAGCCTCCCCAAAGTCACTTGACCTCTTTGCAAATCAGTTTAACATCTGTGAGGCAGAGATAATAATTGTCACCTACTTCACAGGGGGGTTGATGAGGATTAATTCATTAATGTCGACAGAGGTCTTTGAAGATGGAATGCGCTATCTGAGAGCTAAACGTTATTATTAATTAGCAATTATATCATGGGGTTGGGAGCAGGGGGGAAAAGAGACTCCAGAGTCTTTACTGTGGAAGAGTTTGCTCTGGGCTCACATTCTGCCCTTGCTGCAGCTTCAGGCTGCCCCAGTTTCACGTCCGTGCTGCTGCTGCAGGGAGGCAGGCATGCTGCATCCCACTGGGGATGTGTCCCACCCTGCTGCTCCTTCCCAGAGCTTGTGGATGAGTCTGTTGGTGTACAGAGTGGGGAGGTGAAGAGTACTGGAGTGAGTTAACGTTGCTAGAAGGAGGCCAGCTTGGTGATAGAGAGGTTGGGATGAAGGGAAGGCATGGAATTCCAGAGTGGTTTGGGTAGGAAGGGACTTTAAGTCCCACCCCCTGCCATGGGAAGAGACACCTTCCACTATCCCAGGCTGCTCCAAGCCCTGTCCAACCTGGCCTTGGACTCTTCCAGGGATGGGGCAACCACAGCTTCTCTTGGCTACCTGTGCTACCCCACCCTCATTGTAAGAAACTTCCTTATATCTATTCTTCATCAACCTTTTTCAATTTCAAATCATTCCCTCAAGGCATCCTCTGGGCTTGCCTGGCACCCCAGCAACAAATCGGGCCAGGCACTGCCAGACCCACGGGAGCATGTATCCTGTTCCCAAGGAGAAATAATTGGCAGGAGACTGGAGCAGAGGAGAAAGAAGCTCCGGTGATTCATAGGACACACAGACCGGTTTCATTTCCTTCCTGTTTGTCTCTCACGTACACCCAGGCTGTGGCTATCTCCTGTTTGTCTCCCCGGTGAAGTGCTAATGCCGTAGTCCCGTGTGTCTCTGGGTTCCCTCAGGCAGTGCTGATGTGGTCCCCTCCAGCTGCCCTGTGCCTCAGTGCTGCTATCATTCCCACCTCAAACATCCCTGTGGCTCCACTATTTCCATCCTCCCTGGCTCAGCCGTGTGCACTTTAGTGGCAGTCAGGAGAGCTCGGCGGAACTCTCTCTGCTACTCCCTCCGAGCTGCGGAGGTCACCCTCGGATCACCCCTCTTCTAGAAAACAAGAGTCTGCTCCTCTTCGAGCCTTTCCGAGCAGGCGAGCTCCCGGCAGCCCTGTTCACCCATCCTCTCCAAAGCCTTTCAGGGACAGGTCACTGCCTCACCCTGAGCCATTCAAGAGCGACTCCACTAATCCCTTCTGCAGAGAGGGTGAATCCGGGAGGCCTCTGGTGCCGGCAGCAGGCAGGGAGGACTGGAGCTGTGTGTGGCTCTCCAGATGCACAGCAAGTCCCCGTTCTTCCCCATGGATTTAGCCACCAAAGGGGTGGCACGGCAGCACCCAGGATGTGCCCCGTGCGGTTTCCAGAGGAGCGCTGTTATCAGCACTGTGATAAAGACGGTGGGGGTTTAATGAGGTCACTGCAGTTTAATGTTACTGCAGTAAACTCTTTTGTTTTACTACATTAAAATATTTGTGGTGGAACGGTTGGACCGCTGTAATGCGATATCGCTACCTTAATGTTATTGTTGCCATGGCAACACTAATGGCAGCTCAATAACATTATTGCAATTTAATCTTACAACAATAAAATTAAGGGTAGAACAGTGAGACCTCGGCTCTGTAATGTTACTACAGTAACAGCATTGTTATCGTAACCACGGGAGCGGAGTCAGCCCGCTGTAGTGTAACGCTGGTACCAGCGCTTCGTTGTTACTACAGGAACACGGAGCCTCCACCGAAAATCACAGCGGGGGATGAATGGGAGGAGACGTCACCGGTGCCACTGCCACCCTGGGGCTGTCAGCATGGGGAGGTCGTGCTGTAATCCCATCACTTATTCATCTAATTCCTCAATTGTGGTGTTTTTATCGGGGTCTGTCCTCTTCTCTCTCCGTCGCCGGAGCTCTTTGGAGCAGGTCTGTTGTTTTAGCGGCAGTAACTCTGCAGGGAAGGATTTAAAGCACTACCTCCATCTAGTTCCAGATCCTTCTGCCTGGCGTTTTATAGCATGTGGCTGTTATGGAGTGATAACGTTTTATATTTATATGTCATCTTTCAATGTGAAGGATCCCGGCACAAGCTACAAATTACTGCCATGCTGCAGGGCCAGGCAGACAACCCGGCACACACATCGTGCCAGAGGAGGGGTTTCATCCAAGGGCACTGATTCCTGTGCAAGTGAGAGTGTCCTCTACCTAGAGGATTTATCCAGAGTCCCCAGACTTTGTGAGGTGGGGCACAGATATTTGTGCACCCTAAGGCATGTACCCCAAGAAGCACCTGCCATCACTGGCATGGTTATGGACAAAATTTCTCCCTTTCGCAGCTGGTAGCATTTTATCAGGGCTGGAAAGGCAGTGGGGGGACGAGGCAGAGGTGACATCTCTGTGCCGTGCAGGGACTCGCTGCAGTTTTCTCCAGCTTCCAGGGGAGGGAGGCAGAGCTGCTGAGCTGTCCCCAGAATCGCGGAGCTTCCTCATCCTGCCCGGGCCCAGCTGGGGATGCATGTTTGCCATGTGTGCTTTGGCCTAGGGACGCACTCTGGCTGTGTCCAGGGATTTACGATCGTTGTGCCCAGGAATGAGCTCTTGCTGTGCTCAGGGATGTGCACTTTGCGCCAAGGGATGCAGGTTTGTCATGCCCAGGGATGACTCTTGCTGTGCCCAGGGATGCAGGTTTGCCATGGTCAGGGATGCACTCTTGTTGTCTTCAGGGATGTCTCCTTGCTGTGCCCAGTAATGCACAGTTGTCATGACCATGGAAGCAGGTTTGCTCTACTCAGGGATGTGTGTTTTGTGCCCAGAGATGTGTGTTTTGTGCCCAGGGATGTGTACTTTGTGCCCAGGGTTGTGTGCTTTGTGCCCAGGGATGTGTGTTGGTGCCCAGGGATGTGTGTTGGTGCCCAGGGATGTGTGTTTGTGCCCAGGGATGTGTGCTTTGTACCCAGGGATATGTGTTGGTGCCCAGGGATGTGTGTTTGTGCCCAGGGATGTGTGCTTTGTACCCAGGGATATGTGTTGGTGCCCAGGGATGTGTGTTTGTGCCCATGGATGTGTGTTTGTGCCCAGGGATGTGTGCTTTGTGCCCAGGGATGTGTGTTGGTGCCCAGGGATGTGTGTTGGTGCCCAGAGATGTGTGTTTGTGCCCAGGGATCTGTGCTTTGTGCCCATGGATGTGTGTTGGTGCCCAGGGATGTGTGCTTTGTGCCCAGGGATGTGTGTTTGTGCCCAGGGATGTGTGTTTGTGCCCAGGGATACAGGTTTGCCATTCCCAGGGATGCACTCCTGCTGTGCCCAGGATGTGTGCTTGCTGCATTCAGGGATGCACTTTCCCCATGCCCATCCTTACCATAACCAGGATTGCACACTTGCTGTGCCAGCCAGGCTTAGTGCCCCAACTGCCCACAAATTCCTGCCCCCTCTCCTGCTCGGCAGGCAGGAATTTTCCCTGTGCTTTGAGCCCCTGTGCTCCTTCCTGGCTTCTCAGGAGATCTCCATCCCCAGACAGATCTTTGGCACCTGAATTTGGGTCTGTTGTTTCCTGCCCACCTTCCCCCAGCCCAGCCCCGCTCTGCTCCTGCTCAGTGCAGCAGCTGCTCGGCTCCCCTCGTGCCTCAGCATTTGATTTCTCTCCATGGGTATTTGGATTCTGACCACCGCAGTAATTCCTTGTTTGTCCTTTAATAAAAGACCCGTGAGCTCCCCTTGACACCGGAGCTGGAATCGCTGGGACCTGGGGCATCCTGTGTGCCAGCTCTTTGTGGCAATCTGGTTCCACATCCTTCCTGCCAACCCAGCTCCTCCGGGGGTTCCATGTTTGAAAACACCAGCAGCAGCTCATCTCCCATTCACTGTTTTTCTCCATCATTTGCTTTATTAAATATTGATTTTCTGTTGCATTATTAAACCTTAAGTCCTGAGCATAAATTCAGAGTTGATACTTTAATCTGGCTCTTCTTTTTGGCCTTTAGAACTGATTTTTTTGGCCAGTCTCTCCGGAGGCGAGTCCAGAAGCAAAAACCTGTTGCAGAGGCTCGGGGAGTCAGAGGATGAAGCAAAGGGCTCTTCCCAAGGGATTTTTGTCTGTTTGGTGTAGTCTTTGCCATGAAGGTGGCATCCATGGGGATACTGGCCTGCAATCCTGCACAGACCTTCAGTGAAAGGAAGCTGGGGAAGAATCAGCCAAGCTTTTTCAGGGAATTTTGTACGTAACTGGAAGGATATAGCTCTCTCTTTTTTTGGTAGCACAGAGAGATTGCAATCTGGAATGGGAATTTAGCCTGGAGCCACTGCGTGGGCAGGGTGGCAGTGAGGCATCCAGCCCTCCACGTGCCTGGCTCTGCTCCCTAGGGTTTGTTGTCTTGCTCTGCCAAAATTGCCCTGCTCAGGAGCAGGACTCTGCTGAGGAAGGGAGCCACAGATGGCAGTGCCTTGTCCTAAATGCCTTCCCAGCTCCTGGGCGATGTCACACAAATCTGTGCTTTCTTGTCCTACAAATCCTCATCGAAACCAGAAATGGCCTTGGCCAAAGCTGCAGGCAAAGCCAGTGGAATGTGGGTGGTTGAAAGCCACCAACAAGGCAGGAGAAATGGAAGTGGCCACCAGCACATTCCTGATAGCCACGGTGGGTAGCTCTGACCCACACCATGATCTCTGCTCTCCTCCCATTCCCTATCGGAGAGCTGCATGCTGCCAGCTGCTGCCAAACCCCACGCTGCCAGCAACCAGGTGTCTGAACATGCTTGCAGAGCCAAGAGAGCTCTGCAGCCAAAAGGGAGGAGGGGAAAGCAGTGTGGCAGCACCGGCAGGTTTGGGACGATAAAAAAAAAAAAAAAGAAAGAAAATTAGAAAAGGAAAAAGGCAGAGGGAGGTTTGCAAATGGCTTTTGGATCCCCCATCCAAATGGGGCATGGAACCCGTGCCTGGCAGCTGCTGTGCTGAGCAGTGATTTAAAAGCAGGCTCCCAGTGGCAGGGAAAGAGGCAGAGGGGGAAGCAGATGTTAGCACAATGCTGGAGATAAAGGAGAGGCCAAGGGAACAGCTGCCGAAAAGCTGCCCGGCCCTGCTGCCTCCCAGGGCTAGAGAACCTCCAGCAAATATCCCCAGGTTTGAGAACAGGCTGGGGGGAGGTCACTGGGAGAATAAAGGGGGAAATTGGGTGGGAAATGTGGGTTTTTTCATACTGTTCTTGCTTGGGTTTTGAAGGAGAGGTGGAAGCTGGGAAGAAGGAGCTGCATTGAAACATTGGGAGGGTGGTGATTTTGTTCTCCTTTCTGTTCTGGTGATGCAGTGGAGAAGAAAGAGATTTAGAAAGACAAGAGGAAGTGGGAAGTGGAGAACAAAATGGAAAGGATCTTTGTAAAAGATGTGGAAATGTGATTCTTCAAACAATATATTGAAATGTGGTCTTGAAATATTTCTGGCTCAGGTTTTCCTGTTTCCCATGTCTGCTCTGAGACAGTAGAGAAACTCCTTTGTCCTGTCCCTCAGAAAGGAGGTGGATTTGTTCCCTCGTCCATGACTGGATCCCTGGAAGGGATCAGCACAGCCCCACTGGGTACAGGGGACCCAGGGTGGGGAGGTCTTCTTGGTCTAGGTGGATAAATATCCTCACACAGAAGGAATTGTTCCCTGGGAGGGTGGGCAGGCCCTGGCACAGGGTGCCCAGAGCAGCTGTGGCTGCCCCTGGATCCCTGGCAGTGCCCAAGGCCAGGTTGGATGGGGCTTGGAGCACCCTGGAATAGAGGAAGGTGTCCCTGCCCATGGCAGGGGTGGAATGAGATGAGCTTGAAGGTCCCTTCCAACCCAAACCATTCTGGATTTTTCATTTCCTGGTTACTGGTCCCAGTAGTAGAGATGCCCAAAAGATTTCAGCTCTCCTTTTTGGTAGCATCTGGTATAATTTCCTGGGTAGGATTTGGGATGAGGCAGGAGAGGCCACAGACCCTGTGTTGGTTTGCTGTCCTATGTGAGCTGAGATGGGCAGGGCTCAATCCACCTCCTCTCTGCCCAAGTCTCCTGTCACTGAGCCCCCACAGCCAACAGACTCCCCACTTTGTGCCCGGGGCTCTCCTTGCCTGGCCCAGCCTTGACACAAGGCATCAACAGAGATGTCTCCTCCATGGTTTGCCCTCCTTGTAATCCCTCTTCCTCGCAGCCAGCCCGGGAGCTTCAGCCTTTGATCCTCCTCCTCTTTTGCAAACACTTCTCTCCGCTTGTGAAATTAAATCTCTCTCACAGTGATTTCCTTCCCTATCTTTTCTTTTTGGCCGAGTCTGTCTGAAATATTCTCTTTTTTTTTGCTCCTTCAGCAGCAGGGCTATATAATTGATGGCCTCGCCAAGCTTTCTGCGCTGAACATTAAACCCTTCCTGCCTTGGCTCCGACCGGAGTTCATTACTTTCTGCAAAGCTCTGTTGTCTGTTTGTGCTCAGATGATTGTTGTTGTGGAGGGGAGGATGCTGTTGGCACAGAGAGAGGAGGAGGGGTCGGATTTGGCCAGGGGTGCTTTGTAATCAAATCCCGCTCCCTTTTAGCAAATTTTCGAGGGGAAAAAGCTTCTTTTAGTAAAATTGAAATATGGTACCCTCCCGAAGCAGAAGCACAAAGCTCAGGGTCTGAATTAGTGCAACAAAAGGTTGTCTGGCTCTTGGGGCAGTGGGAAACTGCTATGCAATATATACTGCTCAGCACTGGGCAGGAAGGAGCAGGGGCTGCTCCCATCACCACAGGCTGATTTCCTGGGATAGGTGTTTATCACCACATTGCCTTTCCTAGTGAACCTGCTGTGGTCATTCCTTCCAAGCTTCTGCACCCCAGGAGCTGCCCAGGGAAGGATGTGCTTCACGCAGTGCTGGCAGGGTCCCTCCAGCACCGTGGTGTCCTTATCCTGGAGCTGGGTCGCTCTGAGTGTGTGTTTTTACATCGTGCAAATCCTTTCTGTACTTTTTGGCCTTTCCTGGCAAGACAGAGTGGTGCTTTCTGTGCTTTGCCCTACACCAGCGACGCTCCTGGCTCCCCGTCTGCCTCCGTGGGCTTTCCGCACTTAAAACACAGCAAGGCTGAGGTGATTACAAGGATTGGAGATGCAGTGACACTTCCCTGCCAACAAGTAATTGATTTATTAAAGACATTACAATACATTCATGGTTGAGCGTAAGAGTTTCCTTTGAACTCGCTCAGAAATCCGAGGGGATTGTGCCTGTTTGCGAGGACCGCGGGCAGAATAAATCTGGGCTCCCCCACTGCCTCCCCCCTGCGCCGCCACAATTTCATTTCCCTTTGACTGGCGCGAGTAAATATCACAGCTCGACAACTCCAGTCCAGTGACTGGTGTGATCCAATTTAATAGCATTTAAAAATTCAAAGTGATTGTTAGCCAAATGGAAATGTAAGATTTCATACCCAGCCTGCCTTGGGGAGGAAAGGGAGAATTAGGGAGGGTGCGGGGGATGTAGACAAATGGACTAGATAAAAAATAATGGAAAGTAACTTAATTAAGAGGCTCGAGTCAAGTTAAAAACAGTAATGATTTTGAATCGGAGAACCACAGGTATTAAAAATGAAAGAGGAAGAGGAAAGAAAGGAAAGGAAAGTGTGGATAAAAAGCCTCCAAAATGATTAAATGGGAGGAAAAAGAGGCTTAGGAAGAATGGGGTAAAAATAGTCCTTCCATGTAAAGCAGGAGCACATGGGGAATAGACGGTGCTGGTGATGAGGCCGGGCGTTAGGAAGACAAATAGGGAAATTAAGGATGCTCTGGCGGGGATAATTCCCTGTGGCTTTTCTGGCATTCTCGGAGGCACGAGTGTGGCCGAGAAGAAGGCTCGAGGGCTTTGTTTAGGAGAAACGGGAAATGGAGGAGCAGTCCTAATGGGAAAGGAGAACAGCCCCCGCGTTCTCCAGGCGCATCGATATCCTTCCCTTGTGGGAGCGCCGCTCCCTCCTTTTCCTTTGCTCTTGGCGCTGTCAAATGTTGCTTGTTTGGGTTGAAATTGGGGATTGGAGTTTTCATTGCCCCTCTGTGTACGGGGATGTGCGGCTGTGTCTCGGTGGCCTGACAGCTGATTTGTAACTGCAGTGCTCTCATTCCATGGAAATTCCTGCCCTGGCAGCCACCCTCACTCTCCCTGTGCCTTTTTTCCATGGTTTTCCAAGCTCCACAGAGCCTGAAAGGCAGGTGCTGCAGAGCGTTGATCCGAACAGGCACTTCTGGCCCGTTTGATCTTTGGGTCTCGTTTCTCCATCCATAAAGTGGGAATAATAACACTCCCTTATCTCCCTTATCTCCCAGGGTGTTTTGGTGATAGGGATAAACCACACTTGAGAGCATGTGGGAAGGACGGTGAGCATCATCCCACAGACTCTGGATCATTGGTGTTTGAGTTCCTGCTTGCTCCTGGCAGCTTTGGCCTGGCTTTGGGTTGGTCCCCCTGGGCTTGGGGCAGTTGTGAGTCGGTCTAGAAATGTGCCTTGGGATAGGGTGAGGGACCAGAAATATTCCATGGGAGGGGTGAGGAAGGCTGTGGGGCTGTTGGAGCCCTAGAAGGAGAGCCTGAAAAAGCAGGGGTGTAAAGAAATGACTAAGAGGATAAAAGAATGGACCAGGGCATCTTTGGGAAGGTAGACCTGCCCCTGTCAGAGTGACAGATTGTGTTCCCATGGGAATAGGAGGAGTGGAAACATGTGGAGGCATGGATCATCTCACCTGTGCTTCAGTTGGAGCTGCTGGACCTTGCTGACCTCCCACTTCATGAGCTTTGTTCTCCAACTTCACAAGCTTTGTTCTCCCACTCTGTTCTCTCAAACAAACAGAGTCTGGTCATAAGTAGCAGCCTCCAGGCCACCTAATCAGACAATAACAGCGTTGTGCTCCTTGCCCCATCCATTAATTTTTAGCTGGAGTCAAAGGCAAAGATAGGAAGAAGCCCAAGCAGAAGTAAAAGCCCTGTCTGCAGCACGAGGGGCACCTGGAAGAGCTGGAGCTCAGGAAGGATGGGAGGAAAGGGGACAGGCAGTGACGGCAATGGAGGGATGTAAATAGATAAACGAGGCTAAAAGGGCATGGACATACTCAGAAGATCCAAATAGCGCAATCAAACTAGGGACTTTCGCTTGGTTCCACATTAACACCACGAATCTCAACGAGTTTTGAGGTAAAGCCAGCGGGTCCAGCGTGGCGCTTTGGGAAGCACAGCTCATCCTCCTGCGAGGGCAGGCAGTCTGTGTGCTCCGCCTGGGCACGGGCTGGCAGCTCCTCGAATTAGCTGGGTGTCAGTGTGGAAGTGCCATCACAAACACTTACTGTGTGCTCCAGCCCGGGGAGAGGGAGCACGAGAGCGAGAGCGCCGAGATAAGAACAAATATGCAAGAGCATAGTGTGTTTTTAATGGAAGGGAGATTTATTTCTCTCTGTGTCTTTTTAAGCCTCTAGATAGATCATAAAAAAACCCAGCCCAACCCACACACAACCTGTCTGCCTGAAATAGCCGAAATGTAATTTAAAGAGCATCATTTTAACTAATACTTCACTTCAGAGACACCTGCCCTATATTCATTGGAGATGCAGGCTGCATTAGAGCATCTGATTTATCTTTGGAAAGGATGTTTGAGCTCCTTTGTTCCTGTCAGGTCCCTTTTGAGGAGTGAAGTGGCACAGGGGCAGTTTGGCAAGCTCAGCCCTTGGCGTGGTGCCCACACTGCATGGACAGAGAGCTGGAGGAGACAGGGAGAGCCCCCCATGTTCTCCAGGAGAGGAGTGGGGAGCAGGAGGGTGGGGCATGGCCACTCTGGCTGGCTGGGGGAGGGGAGCTGGGGGTTTGAGCAGAATTCAGCAGGACAGCATGCATTGATGGATCAGATGAGCAATATCATGGGTATTTGCTGTCCATTGGGATGGGAGACTCCAGGCTGGCTGGGAAGGGCTGTCTGCAGGTACTTCCACTTGAGACACATGTCCTAAACTAGATCTGTGCATCTGTCCCCATGGAGAAATGCCCCCACCTCCAGTTCCTGTGGCCATAGGCTCTGCGTATGTTATAACTTCATATGTTGCCTTTTTAATGAGCCTGCAAGGATGAGAAATTCTTGTCATTATGTTGATGGAGAGATGAGACCCAACGAGACTGAGGGTTTTGCCAGGAGCGCTCTGGCGGAGCCAGCATCCATCCATCCTTCTCTGCACTTATTGACCCGCAGCAAGGAGGCTTTTCTATCATTAAAAATAAAGGAAATTCCACAAATCTTTCTTTTCTCCTGGGGTGTGACCTGCTGGAGGAAGGGATCCCCTGTTGGCCTGCATCCCCCAAGTCCCAGGCGGGTCCTAACCAGCCCCAAGCTGGGGGACAGCTATCGAGGACGAGGGAGTGTAGGGATGAGAGTGAGGAAAGACAGGGAGAGGAGAGCTGCTCTGAAATCCCTCACTCGCCCTTTCTGATCTGAAGTTCACTTGTAATATTTTCCCCGGCTCGGGTTGCTAATGCGTTTTGTTCTCCAGAGTGTGCGTGGCCCGGCTTCCCGCGCAGCCTTTAATTAGTTTCTGGATGATGACATCTCCGCCGAGAATCATCTCGTCTTGTCCCTCCGATCTCGGGGGGAGATAAAGGAATCTAATAAAGACATTCAGCATTTCGAGGTGATGGGTTTGACAAGCTTTGTATTAGCCACGAGTCACGTTCAAACTTTCTGGGGTGCTGTCAGCACGCTCTGGCTCGTCCCCGCTTTTCCCAAGGGTCTGATGGAGACTTCAGTGGTACCCAGTGGGACGAGAGGAGCTGGGGACCCTGTGTCCCCTGAGCAGGGTGTGACAGAGTCACTGTCACTTTGATGGTCACCGTGGAGGTAGTTGTGAGAGAGGCTGTCGTGCCTTGAGGAGAGGTGTCAATAACGCTGGAAAAATGATGCAGGTGTCTTAAGGATTCGAGATCCTTCAATTTTCTGCCTTTCATGAGGCGTTGCTTGGCTTGCAGGGGGAATCCCAGGTGGCTCGGGGTGCAAAAACTGGAAACTAGATCCGTGCAGCGTGTGTGGAGTTGAAAATGAGATCTGTCTAGACAGGGAGCTGAACTGCCAAACACTCCTTGTTTGGCTGCATTTCTTCATGGATAATAATGGAAAAACTTTGCTTTTATATCTTTCTTCTTGTTTTCTTTTCACTCAGCATCATTAGACTCATTTTAGAGGAAGCAATGAAGTCCAGAACAGTGCCACATCTTCTTTCAGGCGTTGTAACATGAACGCAGAGCTCTCCCAAACCTGAGGGAGGGATTCTGCCTCCTTTTAAAGCCTCTCTTTAATAGCCATGCAAGGCAACCCTGGTTGGATTCCCCACAGCTATGGGGCTTGGTGTCAGGTGTTTTCTTCGTTTTTGTGCTAGGAAAATGATGCAGATCCCTTCAGAGTCTTGAAAGCAGAGGAGTGAATCTAGTGAGGCAGCACCCTGACTCCTTAGGGAGCTGCTCTTGCTCCAGGCTGGTGACCTGGACTCATCCAGAAGTCAGGGAAAAAATCCTTGTGCTCGAGACCTGACTCTCCTATTGTGGCACGTTTATTGTGGTGTATCCCTTGCTGACTGCAGTAGTAGCGCTGATTTATGCTGTCGTAAGTGGAATCAGATTGGGCTCCCTTTTGGCACTTAGCTATAAAGTTTGTCTGCAGAAACCCTGCTGTTTATGCGGTGAATTATACCCGCGTTCACAAATACTTTACTAATGAATGATTGGGAACGTCTTGTTTCCCCCTCCTCCTCTGAGTTATTATGATGCTGTGCTGTATAACCTGCTGCAGAGACGGGCGTAAAAAATCTCGTGTCCTCCAAGCTTCCCTGCAACAGGAGCTGTTACCTGTTTGGGAAATCATTTAGACACATTTCGGTGCTGTATGACACATCTCATTACGCCTCGCTTTAGAACGAGCAATTGTCATTAGTTATTTATTAATTGCTTATTAAGGTCGTTATGTATGTCCTCTTTGTTTCCAGCCTTCTTTCTTCATGGCTTTGGCTGCTGCCAGGTTTGCAAAGAGGGGGATCAATCCCTCGGGAAGTGAGTGATGGTGCCAATCCAGCGTCTAGGCAGCCCCGGGGAACAGGATAGGCACCCACAAGGGGTTTGTGTACAAACCTTGGTGACCAAGCAGGCTCTGAGGCTGTGTTTGCCCTTCCTCACACCTTTGGAAAGGTTCAAAACAGCTCCTGAGCTGGGCTGATATGATGTAAATATGATATTAAGGAAGGATGATATGAGGGAAGGATGATGTGACAGAAGGATGAAGCCCTCTCTGCTTTTCTCTTAACCGTAATTGTGTTAGAGCAGCACAAACTGATTTAAAAGCCCATTATAATACACCTGTAATTGAAGGCACAGGGCTCTCAATTTGCTCCCTAAAGGCAGAAAGCTTTGGAACACAAAAGGGGGGAGGAGGCACCATGGAGGTGCCTGGCATTGTGGCAGCCAGCACTGCACCTTCTCCTGACCTGGCAGCTACAAAGTGCTCTGGTTACAGCCTGGAGGAGTCCTGGAGCCAGATGTTGGGGTCCCTGCCTTTGTCAGACCCCGGCTGGCTTTGGCAGAGCCTGGCTGGCTTTGGCAGAGCCTCTATTGCCAGAGGGTGGGCTGGGTTTGACTCCCAGCATTGCTGAAAGCAGGGATAGGACACCCAGGCTTCCCCCTCGCCGAATCCCAGAGGCAGGACTGTGGCAGCAGACTTGTGGAGCACAGGGAAGTCTGTGTGTAGCAGCAGTAAGAAGCTGTTATGGAAAGCAGCAGCAGCGTCAGGCTGATGCTCAGGAAGCTGCCAGTGCACATCACAGATCGCCTGCAGAACGCAAGTCTGACTCTCCCTCTTTCCCTTTCTTCCAGACACTTTTATGGTTGTTCTTTGTTGTTTCCTTTGATCTGGAGCAGATGTTGCTCGTGCTGGAAGATAGAGGTTTGCAAGTTTTATGAAGGGGAAGCAGGGCTGGGCTTACCAGGAGAGCCTGCTCTCCTCCCAGGCTGTGCCAGGAGCTGAGACCCCTCAGCTGGGACGAGCACCTGCTCTGCCTCACTCCCACACCAGAAGGGGTTTGCTGGTCTGGAAAGGTCACAGCTGTATTTCTGCACTACTGGGCTCCCAAGTGGCTCCTGAAAGTGGGTAGAAATGAGGTGGTTAAAGCAAAAAAATGCCATTGCTCCTTGAAGAAGGAATAGGCAACTTGGTGAGGCTCATTTGAAGTCCTCTTGCCAGTCTGAGGTGGAGAGGTTGTTCCAGATGCACACTCCCCTCCGCCTGATGCATGTCTGAAATTTGGGGTGTCAGGAGACAGAGGTGGGGACAGGGAGAAGAAAGCCCAGGCAAGCAGCACAGTCAGTGCATGCAGGAATGTGGGTGGGGAGGTGATGGTGGTGATGATGATGATGGAGATGGAGGTGGCAGGGCCTGAGCAAGGAGGCAAAGCCGGGGATGTTTATGCAGTTTGGGATGAGGAGGAATAATCAGGGAAAGCATCAGTCCTGCAGCAGGTGCCATGGGAGAGGCAGCAGAAGGGGTGGCAGCAATGCCAGGGGAGTCCCACCACATTCCCAGGATGTGAAGGTCTGTGTGCAGCACTGCCGTGGGATACAGGCGTGGGATCCGTGGGCTGTGCACCTGTGCTGGGTCAGGAGCGGGTGTTTGGAGGTGAAAGCAGAGCAGGGATATCATCTGTGCCAGTGGCAGGAGGGCGCCTGTGCGCCAGGGAATGGATGTGTGTCGGCGAGCACATATGCTCGGATCCGGAAAGACATCTATCACCTGACTGAACACCCTCGAACGTGGAGCTCACCATATGCTTTGGTTAAATATTTAAGCAAGCTGCTTTCTGTCCTGGGGACTCCTTGTGTGCGAGCGGGCACCGCGTTGGGGCAAACTGGGGGCGTGTGCTGGGCACCTGCGGGGAGCTGAGAGCACCCAGAGACCTTCCCCGGCGCCATGGCAAGGATGGAGGGGGGAAAAAAGATGGAGTTGGATTGATAAAGCACCAGCCTGCCTCTGGGGAAATCTGTGCTGTGTCACCGGAGCAGCTTGGCCAACGCTGCCATGTTTAATCACTTCCGAGCAAGAGAGATGCTGAACACAAAAGGACTGCCCGCAAGGAGAGGGTTCCCGCCTGGGAAGCCTGCATTTACTTAGCTTTATTTATTTATTCATTCCCAAAGGGGCGCAGCTCCATCTGCGTCCTGCTTTCGGCAGAGTAAAGTCTCCTCTGCCCCACTGCTGCAGAAATGCCAAGTGCTGGTGAAAAGTCCTTCAGTGCAGAAGGAATGGAAGCACCAGCAACTGTGAAATAATATTGAATGTATACTTGGTTCATTTATTTATTAAGATTTCCCTTCCTGGTCTTGTAAAAGCCTTACAACACACCTGTTGGGTCTCCAGAAAGGCATTTGGAATAGTTTGTGTTGTTAAATATTCAGATATTTAATTAGCGTGCAATAACCACCGTGTTGAATCCTACCACTGCACAGACAATTCCAGACTTAGTTAACAGCTTCAGTGACGTTTCTCTGGTTTGTTTCCCAGATGTTTCTGCCTCCTCTCATTCTAGATGGGACACAATAAATTGTATCTCCCTCAAAGTGTCCTGAGCTTGCCAGAGTATGGTGAACTTTTTCCCTGTTGCATGAGCGGTTCGAGCTGCTTTTTATAGAATTATGGAAAGGTTTGGGTTGAAAGAGACCTTAAAGACCCTCTAGTTCCATCCCCTGCCATGGGCAGGGACACATCCCACTATCCCAGGTTGCTCAGAGTTCCATCCAACCTGGCTTGGGACACTTTCAGGGATGGGGCAGCCACAGCTGCTCTGGGCACCCTGTGCCAGGGCCTCCCCACCCTCACTGTAAACAACTTATTATACCTGTGCTAAATCAACCCTCCTTGGGTTAAAGCCATTCCCCTTTGTCCTATCATTCAAACCCAAGTTTAAGTTGTTTTAATTACGTTTTATAACCTGGCCAGCTGATTTTTGTCTCTCGCCTGGGTGGGTGCAAATGTGTCTGTGCAGTCCCAGAGTAGCAATGTAAAGTCTGACTTGGTTTTTTTTTAAAGCCTCTGCAAAACAAGCTGAATTGGGTCGATGTGGATTCGGCAGTTAAAAACATCAGAAAGGTTCCTCTGTGATGCAGCAAACAGTGCATTAAGGATGATGGATACTGCTTTAGTTTTCTTGGGACTTAGAGCTGGAAGCTCTTGCTGCTTCCCAGGCAAAGGTGGGCGATCACTGTGCCTCCGCTTAGCTCTTCCCACCTCTCCAAAATGACAGTGGTAATACCCCCTTGGCCTATTTTTGTTGCCCAGACCATAAGCTCTGTGTTTCCAGAGCACACGTGGATTTCCCAGCTGGCAATCCCAGCCTCACCAGGAACACAGAGGGGCAACCATAACAATGTTGTAATTAATTGCACCGCCTCAATGGACCTGGCCATGGGCAGAGCATTCCCAGCTCTGAGTGGTCCCATGAGGAATGTGCTGTCCCCTCAGTGACACTGAAGTGTATTAATATTTCCTTAGGTGTTGTCTTTGTGCCCTCCATTGTCCTGCCCCGGAACCCCCTCTGTTTGGGAGCAGCTGATCCAGAGTTGTTCTCCAGTGCATGATTAGCAGATTAGCCATCATGCCCAGAGCAGCAAAAAAATGAACTCCCAGCAGCCCTTCAAAACAGAGAATAATTCATTACCCACCTTGATTTCCACTTAAAATGTACTTTAACTACACTTCCAACTACAAACCCTAAATCACCATCATGTTCACAAAAAATCCATCATTTTTTATTTTATTGCACGGCACTGGCATGACATAATCCCTTCCAGAGCGTCTTGGAGTGCTTTACGGATCAATAAATTACTTACCTGCACAGCAGAGGCATTGCGTGCAAGGCCATTGCAGTCATTCCGGCTTGGCGCAGCCCGGGAAGGTGTGGGAGGTGGGGAGAGGCAGGGAAGGGAGGCTCGGGAGTGGGGTCCGAGTCAGGAATTGGGGTGCTGGGAGTGGGGTCCGAGTCAGGAATTGGGGTGCTGGGAGTGGGGTCCGAGTCAGGAATTGGGGTGCTGGGAGTGGGGTCTGAGTCAGGAATTGGGGTGCTGGGAGTGGGGTCTGAGTCAGGAATTGGGGTGCTGGGAGTGGGGTCCAAGTCAGGAATTGGGGTGCTGGGAGTGGGGTCCGAGTCAGGAATTGGGGTGCTGGGCTGCAGCTCCGAGTGGGGTGATGAACGGGGCTGGAAGGGGTGGGGGATTTGTGACTCCCCTTCAAAGCGCTGCAGTGGGATGCCAGTCCCTGCTGGGCTCTGGAGAAAGCCTGGAAATAAACCCAGGAAGGTGATGGTCTTTATCACGTTCTGCAGGTGCAGGCTGATAACAGCAGCTGATGGTTTTCCCTCATGCGTCCCCACTGTAGATCTCCAAAAAACCCCAGCCCTCCCTGGCAGCCACACCGAGTCCTCTGCTCAGGCAGCAGCAGGAGCTGAGTGCTCCCTGCTTGCTCTTCATCCCTTCCCAGCCCCCTCCTCATCACCCCCATCCTGTACCTGTGCCCCCTCCAGGGTCTGGACCCTCCGTGACCCACACGTGAGTGCTTGGGGTGGCTGTGGGATGGCTTTCATCCCCATGGAATTTCCCTTCCTTTTCATGGGGGTCAACCTTAGAGGCTCCTCAGCAGACTCTGCCTTCATGCCCAGCTCCTCTTGGTGCTCCTGTGGCTCCAAGGGCCTGGCAGAGAGCCTGCACAGCTGCTGGAAAAGCTGCAGGAGTTTGAAGGGATGAATGGTGTTTTCTCAGGAAGATGCAGCTCTGCTGGGAAGGGTTTGTCACAGCTAAGAGGACACAAGGGATTCTGGAAGTGGGCTAGGAAGAAATACTGTCTCTAACACCACAGAGGTTCTGAGGAGGAGCTTCTCAAGCCTCCCTAAAATGACTGAATTCCCTCTGGCTACAGTTTCTCCCCACTCCAGCTGTGTCTTCTCTGCCCCCTCTTTTTCCTGTTTGTTCCTGCCAAGTCAGATGAGACTGATGGGCTGCTGCATAGATTGTCAAAGTGGAGGGAGGATAGAAATTCAGCCTCCTTCACCCACAGTTAAAGATCTGAGTTTGAAGCAGAACCAGTTTCATTTCTCCTTCTCCTCTTTGTGTCATTGCAGTGTCTCCAAAAATCACCGAGATCTCTTCGGACATCTCCATCAACGAGGGCGGCAACGTCAGCCTCACCTGCATAGCCACGGGAAGGCCAGACCCAACAATCACCTGGAGACACATCTCACCCAAAGGTAAGAACCAAACCTTACCAGACATATTCTGGGAAGGGCACAGCACTCTTTGTGAGTGGCTGGGGAGGGGTTGGTGGCTCATTCTGTTGCCAAGAGAGGGTGAAACGCACCAAAAAGATGTGACTTAAACAGGACTTGGTGACTTTGGTGGAGGAACACCCATCATGGTGGTCTGGAAGAAGAGCTGATGGTTTTGGTCCTGTGGAGGACTGGCTGTAGGTGCCAGGTTGGGGTTGTCGTGATTAGAGATTAGTAGAATCAGAGAATATTCTCAGTTGGAAAGGCCACACAAGGATCATGGAGTTCCTGCATGGGCCACTCGCACTGCACATTGGACGTGCTTGTCTGGGCCATGTTTTGAAAATTTTTCAGGCAATTCTTACAGGTTGCTTCAAAGGCAGATTGTAAATAGTGCAAATGAGCAGGAAAACACATGAAGCATTAATTGGTGGCCTTGTTAATTGGTAAGCAAACCCTCAGCAGAACTGCGTGGGTGTGACTGCTGGGAAGCAAATTCCCAGGCGTTCAGGACCGTATAATTTCACCCCCCCTTTCCCAGCTGCTTTTTGGCGCTTGCTTTGCGTTTTGCTGCCCTGCTATTCCCAGGTGGCTGCGAGGCTCTCGTGGGTGAGCCGGGGGTGAGTTCCGGAGGCTCTGGGTGGGATGAGCCGTGCGGCCAAGCGGCGATGCCTGGCTCCGATCCTCTCATCCCGTCTAAGCGCTTCAGTTCCACCTCAGAGCCGCGTTTCCCCTGAGGTTTCACCAGCGTGGGCTGTTGTTCCAGACAAGTGCCTCAAGCTCTCCTCAGGGATGCCCAGCCAGGCTGTCCGGCAGCCGAAGGAGCCGGCGCAGGGGCGGCAGTGACGGATGGCGCCGTGGCTGCTCTCCCTGCCCAGCTCCTGACTGGGGCTGCGGTGTCTCGCTGCAGCTCCATTGATTTTTTGCTGTTTGTCTGCGCTGGAGCGAATGGCTGGGCCAGATCCATGGCTCTCCGAAGCCCAGGCAGAGCGAGCTGAGTTAGCAGCATGTCAGCCCCTTCCCTTGACAGGAGCCTCTGCAGACCAATCCCCCAGAGCACAGCTTGGCTTATCTGCTGTAGGTGGTCTTGCTTCCCAGCTGGTGGCTTTAGTCAGGGGCTGTGCATGGATTCCTGTGCTCCTCCCCATCCCTGAGCGTCTCTCTATGGGATCAAAGCCACCATCCCTGTGTGTCACCATCAGGCAGCATTTATGGTCGAGGCAGTCCATGTGTTCCCACCTTGAAGCCTTGTCTTCCTACTCTTCCCCTTGTCTACCCTGACAACATGTTTTTGTTTTGCTCAGCCTCCTCAGCACCTGTTTCACACAGGCATCTTGTTTCCCCACAGCCCCACGCTCCTTCCCACATCCTCTCCTGCTCCCCAGAACCCTCGTCTCCCACTCATGTACCCCTTGCTGCCTTCTCCCATGTGCCATCCATCCTCTCCTAACCAGGCTCCCAGCTCCTGATGCCTCTGTCTTTCACGAGGGCTATTTTCTGTGTTTGCTGCCATCCAGCAGGTTTTTTTCCCCAGGGAATCTTTACCTGCGCTTGAACCAGATGTTTCCATTTTACTTAGGACTTAGCTGCTATGGAAACTGAGGATGCACCAGGAGAGGAAGAGTGAGCTAATCAGAAATTACCTGTGGTGCTGTGTAATTTGCAGCAGCAGCTCTTTGCTGATTTTGGCCATGATTAGGCATTCTGCTTTCAAAACTCAAAGGAAAGAAATGATCACAGAGATTTACCAAAGCCTGGTCTCCTGCTGATGGAGGGTGATGAGCCCAGAGGTGGCCCAGGACAACTTCCATGGTTGCCTGTCTTCGTGGGCAGCTCCTCTGTTTCTAGGTCTGCCAAGCCACCAAGGGGAACCTCTACTTCTCCATTTTGCATTCACCACACACAGCAAAGATGAAGCTCAGAAGCGTGAGGACTGAAATGAGAGCCAGGGAAAAGACATAGAGGTGCTATAGCAGATTCCAGGATGGTATCCCTTTTCCTGGTAGTCTATATTCTACTCTGGAGAGCCAGGGGCAAGCAAAACCCAAAGCTTGCTGCTGGCCCCTCTTGGTTGTTGTTCTGCTGCTCATGCCATGGGAAGTCCTGAGCGAGCTGCCTCCTGTTCCTTCTCACCTTCTTCCTCCATCTCGCTTGAAGTGGTGGAGAAAAGGGACGAGGGAGAATTGTTTGAGAGAATGCTGGTGCATAATTTAAGGGTTTACACAGCAGGTGGGGAAGTGGCTCTCAGCAGTGCTGCTTGGGACAGGCTGTGCCAGCGCCGTGTGTGCCAGGCACGGCCACACCGGGAGCTATACTGTCGGTCCCCGTGCTGACACCGCCCAGTGAGGCTCTGTGCAAAGGCAGATCACAGGTTTCATGATTTCCTTAGCACCTGTGAGCATACTGTGCACCTCTTGGTGGGAAATGGAGCAAATAAGAGTGTTGGCTCACCAGGGAGTGCATGGGCAGGCCCTTCAGAGGATTAACACCAAGAGCAGCCCAGCTCCCTGGTGACCGATCTCACTCAAGAACCTTTTCCAGCCACTCCAGGCTCCTCTGACCTCTCTGCTGTTCTGTCTGTGAACAGAAATTTCTGTGAAATTCTGTCCGATGAATTTGCATTCAGTGGTTTGGGCTGGTAAACTCTGCTGAATTTCCCTGCCTGCAGCTGTTGCCCTGTTGTAGGAGCCATTAAGCACATTTTGGAGGCTCTGTTTTGTTTGGGGGCTGGAGGAGATCCTGCAGCTGGGATGAGGACAAGGTGTTCATGGTGTAACTCAAGAGCTGAGTGAACCTGAGCAAGAGAGTTTTCTGCTCCTGATTTGGTGAATCACAGGGGTGCTGGCCCCATTGGTGCCTCCATCCATTCTCAGAACCTTCTCAGAACCTGTGCCCATCCTCATCCTCCTGCATGAGCAAAGGCAAGCTGCTGGCTCTGGACAGGCTCTGTGGCCTGTCCAACCAAGTTGTGGAACAGCCTGTCTTCTGTCCCTCTCCCTCACTCCTCTCTGTCCTATTTTATTTCTCCTCCCAGGAAGGCTGTATTAGCTCACAGCAACTCCTGTTAGTGCAGCTGAACAGATTGAGGTGGAAAAGGAAGTGAAGCTGCTGGAGTCACAGCTTCTTCTGCCTCAGCAGAGGAGGCTTAACAGCTTTGAGGCTCTTTTGAGGCTTTGGATGCTCCAACTGGCACCACAAGTGCCAGCGGAGCTGCCAGGCACTCGGGGCTTCAAAACTCAGCTCTCTGAAACCACAGTGAGGTGTGCCAAGCTCTGGCATAGGATGGGGCAGCTCCATCCCTTCTTGGCACCTCTGTGGGGCCCCAGACCCTTGGGACAGCATTTAAGAGAGACATCTTCAGCAGGGCCAAGGGAGGGAGCAGGCAAAGAGGGAGAGAACGATATAGATAAGTGTGGCCTAGATGTAACACCCTTCAGCATGTGCCCGGAGGAGGTGGAAGTTGCATAAACTTGGGTTCAGGGATCTGACAGGCAGCACTCAGTGTGCCCATAAACATCCATTTGGCACCCTTAGGTGCTGAGCACCTCTGTGTTTCCAAGGCTTTGGCTGGGTTGCAGCCCCCAGCCTCACAGTGCCAATGCCGTCTGTAAACTGTGGCGAGGTCTTCTAGTTAAATAGCCTGGTTTTGGTCACTCAGATGTTGCCATAGTTACTGGGCTTTTTATTTATTTTTGGGGGGTAAGTGATGTTGTCATGGCGATTGTCATATTGTCAGGCCGGTTTTCGTCTCTCAGCAGATGAAGGCTGGGATTTTCTTGGCTAGGAAAACTCACAGCATCCCGGGCCACCGGCTCAGGGGGACACCAAGGCAGAGAGAGTGGCACCGTGTTGAGCTACCCAGGGGATCTTTATCCATGCTGCAGACACAAGAATCGTCATGCCTCCCATTAAGCTTGGGACATGTGCCAAGGAATTGAAGTGAGGGGTCTTCCAGGAGGGATGAAGGCTCAGCAGCCTCTGTCCCAGGAGGAGTTTAGCAGCAATGATGAGGAGGGCTCTGTGGGCTGGCAAGTGGGGTTTTCGTGCCATGACAGGGCCAGGAGCACAAGGAAAGGGTGTAAAACTGGTTGTGTGTTTGTGGATCCCTCCACTGGCTCATCCAGCACCACTCTGCCACACACAGACATCCTGAGCCAGAGGCTGCATCCAAGTCATCATCCTTAATGACCCTTGATGGACTTTTCTGCCATGGTTTTGCCTAATTGCTTTTTGATTATTGCTGTAGTATGATGGATTCTGGTGTGAGGCTTAAGACAGTGACTGCCAGGGTAGGAAAACATTATGGTTTGGCTGATGGTGTATTTACTTGTGAGAGGTCTGATGGAGAGGTCTGTGTAGCGGGAATCCCTCATTAATCTCAGGATTAGGCTGGGTGCTGAAAGCTGGATCCCATGCAGAGCCGGAGTCCTGAGCTGAGGCCGAGCTGCCATTTGTGGGGCAGGTGATGCCTCAGTGCTACAAGGCAGAGCCTGGGGAGATGCTCGGAGGATCCTGATGTGGCCACATGCAGGATATCCCCCATGATCAGCCCGTTTAACCTCCGTGGCCTCCCTGGAAGAGGTACAGCCGCAGTTCCTTGTCTCAGAGAGCTGCAGGAGGATAAACACATTCCAGACGTGAGGCACTCAGACGCAGCAGTAATCACAGCTCGTATACGCACTTAAGATAGATGAGACACGCTGGCCTGATGTGGCAGAGGTCTCATGAGATCATCTGTCTATACATCAGCAGCAAACCAGCAAAGGGACTCTGGGAGAAGCCTGGTATATTTGGATATATTGATTCTCCCTGGCTCTTGGCAAGGCTTAAAACAAGAGGACAAACATCTGCAAAAAATATCCAGCTTGAAGAGGTGCTTGTCCCTGGGAAGGGGACGTATGCTCCCATCTCAGAGGTTTGTCCCTTAAGCACATTGTCTGCTGTCTTAATCCTTCCAGGATCCTCCCTGGAGAGGAGGCAGGGGGTATTTATAGGTTGGAGTTTGGATCTGGAGCCCAGCTGGGAGGCACAGGGAGAAGGGAGATCCACTTGGGTGGGAAGATCTCTGCCTGCTTCTGTGCTGCCTTGTTGCTCCCCTGATCAGCTCCCCATGCTGTGAGATCGCTCCCGTTAGCCAGGCCTCACATCACCTCAGTGGCTGAAGGCCAGAGAGCTGTGTCCTCTGCTGGCCCTTTCAGCAGGGAAATACCTCTCAGAGGGAGCAGACTGTTGGTTTAAGGGGGACACCAAGTTCATCCTGAGTCTTAAGTCTTTGCCTCTTGTCTGCTTTGGAGATTTGGTTTGAGCCAACGTGAGTGGTGTGTCAAAGAAGGGAAGCTAGTGATCCTGCAGTGTGGTGGGGCACAGAGCCCAGCCTGAGCTGTGGGCTCTGGTTGGGGTGGGATGGGATGGGAT
>VZTN01013624.1:82660-162140 GCA_013400515.1 Erpornis zantholeuca | reverse complement strand
CACACCTTAAAACAACTTATTCCGTAGATCTTCTAATGGAACTGCCTTGTCATGGACAAAACACTTAAAAATAACAAAGAAAAGAATAGGCATTGTTTGAAGCTATTATTTAGAAATCATCTAAATTTTTAAAGGTTAATTAGTGTAATTTACCCATCTTGATTATTAAAAAGGGTTATACATGAACAATAAACATAAGAGTTCAATCCATTTTATTTCCTCAGTTGATTCATCCACATCTGATTAGCTTTTTATGACCATCTAATTGATTTGTAGAATTCTGTCCAGTACAGATGGGCTACTGTTCATGACTACTTTCATAGCATTTATATTATTGTTGCTCTGATTTTTATTCAAGGCCAAACAGAGGGGAATATAAGAGCGTGATGTTCACCTAAACATAACAATGACATTAAATTTCTATTTGGCTTTGAGACAAGAATAGATTTGTGGAGACAATCTACTGTGAATACAAATAAGTTGTTTATACATAAATATAATAACATTTCTTACTTAATTATGAACTATTTCACTGGTTCTACAATATGCTGTTACGAAGTTTTGTAGCAACAGCCAGGCTAAATCAATTGTCACAAACTCATTTGGTTCAAAACTAGAATTATACACCTACTAATGCTTGTGAGAGAATAAAAGCTATGCCTCTGTAGCCTGTTCTTTGATAATTCTAATAACTCTCTAATATGTAGTCTCTTATACAGCTGTACATGCATGTGCTACATTACTTCATACATAGTTTATACATGCAGAATTTTCCATTTGATGGAAACTGTCACTCCCCCTCGAGTCATCAAGGCCAGTGGAGGCTGGATAGCTACTTCCCATCAAAGATTCCAATCTCTTATGGAAACAAACAGCATGAGCAAGTCTTCACCAAGCCCTGGTCTGTAAAGCAGGCTCTTGCTCTGTTTTGTTTCTGAGTCTTCTAAGTATATGGCGAGTAGTATGAAAGGCCCACACTGCAGTTACCTTCATACAGACAAATTGTTGTCAACCCCACATCCCAAGTCACCTAAATCATTTAAATTATGAAGAAACTTCCCTTAGTTTCCTAGTACTCTAACCTCCACTCTATGCAGTTGGAGCTTCATGGATGTAACTTGTGTGTATATTAGCAAGATAGCAATATGTCTGCAGAGTTATTTTAGTAATGAGAGGCAACTTTATGCTGGTAATTTTGTACACCTCATGTTTGCTTGAGCTAACCAGATGCTTCTCTGGCCAAGAAGGTAGGTAATGTCAAATGAGCTCAAATCCTGAACTACAGCCTTTGCACGAAACTCATGAAAGAAAGAAAATGTATTGTTGCCTTCATGTATGCATTAATTTTTCAGAATTTGTTGTCACGAGTATAGCATCATAAAATGGGGGAGCAAGATAGAAAGAGCCATCTGTTCAATATAGACTAAACTACCATTGAGGGAAGGCAGCCTGTTCAGATTACACAGCTAAGCAGATTCTACTGCCTCTAGCCTCAGAGACAGGGTGCAGCATCACACTTGCCAAATTATCTACCACAGTGTAATGTGGGACAGCACAGGAGTTCCTCAGTGCAGTGGAAAACCTTCATTGACACGTTGCAATGGCTTATGACAAAACCATTTCTTACGTTGTGGGGATGAGACACCTTCTCTTCTGACAGTCATAATTCTTCAATAATATATGTTCCAAACAGCAAAGGAGGAAAACCACTCTAAAATGGAGAGTATTTATATGTGAAAAGTTGCTGATGCTAATGGCTTCTTGCCCATAGAGATACACCGTGCAGCACAGGTTGAGGGACTCATCAGTTCCAAACTCACACTTGCAGGGAGTGCTTAATGTCTGTTTTGGTTTTACAACAACATGTATCAAATAACAAACTCTTCTGGCCTATGAATTCCAGTTTAACACAGGACATGTGTATATGGACTTGTCTTTTAGCTGTGCCAGAGTGTTTCACTGAGGGCCTCTAATGCAATTACAAGCAGTGAACAGAAAAAAATAGATATAGCAAAGGTGAAAAGCTGTTTCAAATGCAATTTGAAACAAGACAGAGAGTCAACAAGAGACAAAGTAAGGTTGTTCCAGGTATTGGAGCTGCAGAAGAGAAGACACTTACCCAGCACAGATAGCTATACAGGTAGAGAAGAGACCAGGGTGTTACGAGATGTGCCAAAGGAGACTGTGAGAGATTGACCTTGCAGGATGCTACACAGAAGGGTTGTTAGCACAGAGGAGATGAAAACAAAGAAAAGCAGTCTGACAGGAGAGGAAGGAACCAATTCTGGTTACATGACTCCAGGTTGCTGCTGCTGCAAGTTCCACAGACACCAAGAAGTCTAAAGGTTATCAGGTCATTAAATGCATAGAGGAGAGCTGTGTCTGTGCAGAAGAAAACCAGACTATTAGTTCCTCAGAACCTCTCAGGAAAAGGTGTTTCTGACTCCTAGCGACACAGAGCTCCATGATTCTGCCTGCAATGGCTACAGGCTTCAGGAACCAATTTTCTCTCAAGTAATATCAATGTTGCAGCTTATGACAAGGGTTCAGGGCTCTTGGAGGATTGATTAAGAAAGGAATCAGTTTCACAATCTAGGTTTTATGGAGATTGTTATAGTCATTTTTGTAGCTCCATAGACTTTATTAATTACTAAATATTTGTTACATCCTTTCACTATGTCAGTCATCCAAAGACTGCTGTATGACTCCTTGTGTCCTTCTGAGTGAAAAAAAATTACTACAGCAAGATTTAGAAAAACAGGTTTAGCAGGTAGGAATCACCAAGAACATGGCATACCTTCATGGCAAGAAAGAAACACTGCCATCCTCCTCACCCTATCCCAGAATGTTCCCTGTGACTCCAGCTGCTTTGTATTTATTTTAGTCACTCCCATTCTTGACAATTTAGCTATGCAATCACAGCTCCCTTTCCCACCTGCTCTCCCTTGCTCAGATTACTTATCCTCCTCTTTTCTGCCATGCTTTGGTGATCTTCTCATTATTTGCTGCTTGGAACATATGAAAAAGCCCACTGGGCTAAGGGAAGTCTCTGGACTGCTGCCAGGGTGTCATTACAAGGATGACATGCTGGTCTCAGTTTTAAAGCAATGCACTCTGGCTTCATGTGGGGTTCTACATATGAAGTCAGCAAAGGCCTGAAGTACAAGGGGGTAGAAACAATGAAAAAAAAATTCAATTAGGTAAATATAAACTTCTATATTCTGCGAGAAAAGGTGTTATCATGGTTACAGCTCTCTATTCGGGTTACAGCTCTCAGCAGGGACTGAGCCAGTGCTTTCCCCATCCTGAAGTTACTGGTGAAGCTCTGAGCAAGCCAATTGATCTTTCCATGTTTTATCCCTCGGTTTCCTGAAGGTAAGTGGGGATCATAAAAACCTGCTGTCTAGCAAGGTTGGTGTCATGACAGATCAAGAAACGTTCAGGATGCATTTGGGTCCTGCACTTAAAATTATGCTTTCACATATTCTATCTGGGACAAGAAGCAGATTTTTCAATATGCTCTTTGCTTAGTAATGCTACAGAGTAAAGACACCTGAATTATACTGTATTATGCTGCTGCAAGGCTTTAAGTGAACTGGTCCTGCAGCTGAATCCAAATAAGCACAGTTCTACAGCTGCTGAAACCAAAGAAGTGCAGGCAGAGCTATGTGTGCAGGTGGTTTCACCACAAAATGTCGTCACAAGCTCCTTGAACCACCAGTGCACTCTGCTTTCCCTTGCGGGTCTGTGCCTGGAACAGGCTTCTTTTCCTACTTGGCCCCCCTCCTTGGGCCAGTCCCACCACTTGGCATCACTACTTGTTCACTGCCCTTTATCCAGGTGGGTCTGGAAGCAGAAGCAAGACTTCAAATGGAAAATCCTTCCAAGCAGCATAGCAAAACTTTTGTTCTGATTTGAACCATTCTGTGTGGCTGCTTAAGAATTTATAATTATTCTGTTTTTATAATTTTATAATGATTCTAATTATTTTTTGACCCAGAAAAATCAGTAAAAAACAAATTGAAAAAACACATTCCCTTAGGAAGACATAGTTTCTGAAAGCATTTCTCTGAAAAAAATTAATTATCAGTCTCTCTCTCATCTTAATATTTAGATGTCTCAAAGAAGGAAACAAAAACAAAATTCAGAAACATATATGCTGTTTTCATCTGTGCTTGTTTCACAGAAATAATGTTTTCACATTGAAAGAAATGAAGGGGTGTGGGAAATATTGAAAAGTCATGAATCAATTTCAATCAATTTTAATTCCAGTATAAGAGGAAGTAATGCCACTTGTCGAAAACAAAGCAATCATTTCTGACAGCTAAATTTGCAAGAGATTTATTGCTGTCTGGAGAGAGGTAAAGCTGAATGCTTCCCTGCTTCTGCCTCCTCATTAATTGACTTCCAGTGCAGTTTGATAGATTCTAGTGAAGTTTCTCTGCATCCTGTGACTCCTACTTTTCTTCCCTTAAATCACACTCCCACAAAAAGAGAATTACTTTTTTCCCAGAGTTTAAGCTTTAAACTTGGATTTTGTATGCAGCTGTTTTATAAAAATATTTTTATTAAAGAAAAATATCTTGATTTAAAAGACTAGTTAGGAAGAATTGGAATAATAGTAAGACTAGAATAAGATTAAACATAAAGATAAAACTGGAAGGAGCATCTAGTCCCTCTTTTGTATCATTTTACTGTGGTTTTTTACAAAGTGACTTTTCTGGTCTGTGTGTACTTTGTGGTTGAAATAAGCCAAAATCCTCTTACAATGCTTATTCATCATTTAGCACTCAATAATCATTTTGATTGGTTGTCGCCTAAACATTTTACTAACTGATTTCCCCCCAAAATCTATGAGGGTTATGGATTTTCCATGGATATATTAAGAAGTTGAACAATTTTGCTTTTGTACTACAATGAAAGGCAGGAGCCTCCTGCTTTGGAGGAACACCATGAATACTCAGCCCTCCATGAAGGTTTGCAAGGAAAACACCCCAGTGGATGTTTTCCCTGTAGGGGGAGACCCGTAATGAGGAGGTTTGCCTGAGTATCCTCAGGTTGCTCAGAGCTTTTGACCTTTAATTCATTTATAAACTGGTTCCTCCACATACAGTGAGCTCAGGTAAACCATGAAACAAACATCTGGATGGCAAACGGCACTGAACATCAGCTTCATTAAATGATGTATTTAACTGAGTTTTTCCATTGCTGATTTCAGGTTTTTGAACTGAAGAGGAAAAATTCACTGCACAGCTGCTACCTTACTAACGCAGTCAAGACTGTGTCTGTACCTAAAGGGTGTTTTTTTCTAGACTGTGCTGTTGCCTTTGGCAGCAGTAGGGCTTGAGAGACATATGTTTCCTTGACTGTACTGGAATTGTTATCAGCAGTGATCAAATATATTTTTAACATTTAAAAGCAATTCTGCACATAGATGTTTTAAAATTAAAATGTATTAATCTCTTTTTTTAATCTGCAATCTATCTTTTTATAAGGCAGTTTGAAGTGAGTCACATTTTCCACTAAAAATTTAATGTTAAAATTAAGAAGTTAACAGTGTCTAATTTTAATCTAACAGGTTAACAAGGGTCTAGTATCAAACCTTCATTCCACACACCAGGGCTGCAACAAACACAGGTCTCATCCACACTCTGGTGTGCCTCAGATGAGCATTGGAAAATCTCGAGGAGAATAGCAGTGGAAGACCCTGGAAGTTTTGAANACACTGCAGTATGTACTCCATTTAAAATACACAGGAGTAGAAGAGGACTTAACTTGGCAATTTAAAAATTTGAAGATAAATTCATTAACTATTCTTGAACAGTTAGGTACTATTTACTACGATAGCTCTGCCTTTTCTGGAAGGTGTATTTTACACACTTATTCATACACACGAAGGAAGAAGCTCAATCAGTGCTTTTACACCCATTAGCTGTGTAATTCCCTGCAGCACAGTGAAGGCAGCTGTAAGGGCTCCTTGCATCGTTAAAGACCCATAGGACCGGGGCCATCTTTTGTTACGGATGTTGAGATTGAGATCACTGTAACGAGAAACTTTCACAACTTTCAAAATACTGAGAAACAAGTATTTCATCTTAAAGTTCACAGCTGAAGTCTGTCATTACCAGTTAACTAACCGTTCCCTCCAAAGACAGCCCACAAAGCAAAAGTATATTTTCAGACATTCAAGAGGCTGTCAACGTGACACCCAGTCTTCCAGGCAAATTCATTAGGCCAGAATTAAACACTTGCTGTGGAGGAAAATATAGGAAGAGAAACTTCAGCCTTTGTCACCCATACTTTTGTTAACCTAGACTTTGCCAGATTTGCCGCATGTCACAACCGGTGCTTGCCGGGGCCATTGAGGCAACAGGAATGCATTTGCTTTGTGAAGTAGTTTCCGCTTGCATGTGACAAAGCAGCTAGCTGGCTAGTCAGCCCCAGTCAGTGTCTATTTATGGCAAAATGTCAAAAAAGAATGTCCTGCATTTGTGGCTCAACAATAATGAACATGGCTAAATCTGAAAATGAACAAAGGGAAGTGAACAGCTTTTTAAATCCTGAAGAACATTCGATTCTTGGTGTCCTTTTTGTCCTGATTGTTTGGGCTGAAGGCTATGAAAGGACCACCTGTTGGGCTGCCATTTTGGGATTGTGCTAAATGCAGGGATTGCATGAAAGAACACTTTCCAAAATAACCTGGTATTATTATTCACTTATTTTATAGTAAATCTGCATTCAGAACAATCTGCAGAATCTGCAGGAAAGTATAAGGCTTTTTTTTCTAAGTGAAATTTAAAGCTGTAAGTTCTCCATAAACACACTTACTGTGGATGCATGATTTTATAATGACAATCATGATTTTTTAAAAGGAGCTCAATTAAGCCTTTGATACAGCAATAAGTTCCTCTGTAATAGAAAACTAACCTTGTGAAGTAATAAATGTAAGATGAAGGAGTGATTAAGTTATAAAGGACTGAGTATCTCTGAGGATTAATTTAGCAAGGACCACTTGCAAAAAATGTAACTTATATATTTATTTTGCTCTTGGCACAAAGTTGAAATTTTTACTAAAGGCCATTATTTTTAATATCTGTGGCAATGTTCTTGGATGTACTTTGCTTTTGCTCAAAGACTGCATTGAATTATGCTAGAATTTTACTGAATTTTGAGAAAGTTTACCATAAACCGATATAAACACTTCATTTAAAACTATAAAAAAGATATTCATTTTCCTATGGATTTTTTTGTGAAAGGTGCTTTGCACAGTCAAATGATAATGATTAGTTACATAGTAAAATCAAGAGAAATGTTTCCTAAATTAAAAAAAAGAAAGAATCATTTGTATTTTATAAACATCAAATCATCCAGCTGTAAGTTTTGAACTTGAGACATTCACATATAGAAACTTCCACCTGATTCCAACAAACACACCCATTAAGGTATTAACAAAGCAAACCTTTCTGTGGCACTTGAATAACCTCTATTTAGAGCCAATGTTAATAACACGTAGAAGAGCAAGGAGCAAATGTGTTTTCCAAAATGTTTTCTTTTTATATTCACGATGAATTCTGAGGGTTTTTACATAGTGTCCTATATATTGTCTTATTTTTTCTTAAATATAGATGCCTATGTAAATTTATTGCCACGTGTATGTTATTTACCAGGATGAGCAATGAGCCTTCTCTGTGTGTATCTGAACTTACATTCTTATGCTACACAACACACATTGTGAAAAACTTTATATGAATTTTATCTGACTTCATGATTGGAGCTGTGTTATGCAATTAATTGGAGGGATAGCAGAGAGGGTTGTATACATGAGTAGCTGACTGCTTTCACCATTTTCATGCACAAAAATTAAAACTCGGGCAGTAAATCTCTTGAATTCTGCTTATTTTTCATCCTCAGAAAATTAAAGGGAGTTGTATGGCTGAAAACAAGCCATAAATGTATTCGTGTAGGTAAAAGAGAGCTTACTTCCTAGAAAACTTCTGTTTATCTTAAAGTAGCAGGAACTGAGCTTAATGTACCACTATTTTTGCAAGTTAAAACAGGATTTTAAATATATCACAATCGGTTAAAGTGACTCTTAGAAAATAATTCTTTTGTTGGTCAAACAAAACTGCTAGTCAAGCAGATTTTTACATGTGGATTGAACTATATTTCCTCCATTAGAGAAGAATGAGATTTTATGTGACTATCAGTTCAGAGGGGAAAAAGGTGAAGTGGAACAGCGTACAATGCACGAGTATAAATTAATGTCTGGGTTTATTGTTCACCGTGCTGTAAAGGGTATGTACTACACACAGCTATTCTATTAGAGAATTATGGAAACTGAAGCTAGTGAGCAAAAATTACTTATGTCTGAATAAAAATATGTATCTTTGGGAGAGAGACAATATGTTTGGAACCCTGAGGGTTAATGAGAGGTAAACTGGTGAAGGGGGGAGAGGAGATAAGGGAAATAACAGAAGCTGAATAGATGAAAGAAGTGATTCAGTGGGAAGCATTGTTGATCACAGCTAGGTGTCAGAAGCAAACTAGAAAAATGGGAACTGCTTTAACATTGGCAGGAAAATAATATTAAAAAAAGAACTTATACCACATAGTAAAAAGAAAAAGAAAATAAGAAATAATAAAAGGCTTTCAGGCTTTCTTTGGTATGCATCAATGAAAAATATTGCAAGCAAGCAAGAAAGAAAGCACTGAAATGGAACCTCTCTGAAGGTATCTTGGGGAGAGGGGCTCATTGTACCATTCTTTTCACATCAAGAATTTAATTTTGCATTCTCTTTGTCTGTTCTGAGATATAGTTGCAGTTATTCTAAGCTGGTTACTTTTTCTTTCTTTTCATCCACTTAGGTAGCCTACACTGGCAGAGAGAGTCAAAATTGGAGAAATCTAGCCACGAATTAAATCATTTGGCTGTCCCCTGCCAATGTGATTCTTGAATAAAGTTTGAACTGCACTCAAATGCAGAGTGGCATCCTCTTTCCTGAGTACTAGAGGGAACTGCAGCTCTTCAATTTCCCTCATTTTCCATTCCCGTTTTTAACATCTGTTTTTACAGAGAAATTACATCTGTCTGTAGCATCCAGATTTCATTATGCTTCTGCTACACAGGATGTAGATATACCTTACAGAACTTGATTACCTATACTTCACTTCAAGCAACTTCTACAAAAAGGTACCGACTTATATTGTCCCTCTGAAAAGACCTACAGTAAAACGTTATTAGCAGAACATTAAAAAAACCCAAAAGCTATTTGCTTTTTAGTGCCAGGGACATTCTGGTTCTTATGTACATAAACTGTTTACACCCATCCCCCATGAATTCCTAAGACAGTTTCTCTTATATTAAGCTTCCTTTTGGTGCCCATAGCAACACCATCTAGTACTGAAATGTTCCTGCAGGGTTTGCAGGAGTCCTTTCAAAACAAGATGCTGATTCTGCAGTTATTGCACACCCAGCTACTTGTATCAGATTTGTAGTCTGAACCCTCAATAGTACATGTAAGGCAATTCTTGTGGCCACTGACTGTCCTCATCATCATTAGGGACAAAACATGTTATGTATGTTTCGGTTTGTTTGGATTTTCTTCCTAAAACCAACTTGAGTTTTTTTTGATTTTTGCATTTTGAGTCTACTTAACTGTTTGGAGAAATGGAAGAATGTGGTGGGCTTTGCAATTTGAGATGATTCTGCTGTTTTATTTTCATTTATCTATCTCCAAAGCACTGACATGCAAACTGATCTCTCCCTCTTGTATGTGGCTTGGGAGCCACTTTCTGATCTTAAGGACAGTGGTGTGAAGGTAGAAAAGGTACATTTGGTTAAGAACCAAACCGGGAGAATTTCATGGCAAGTCCCAATGGCTGGCTCCTGCAGCTCAGGAACTTTTACCAGAGCTAGTGTACTGGGAGCCCAGATCCTTTGGGACATGTGGTAGGGGTTAGGGTCACCTACATTGAACTGGAACTTGGCAGAAGCCACAGATGTACATGGCGGGGCAAAAGGGAAGGGCCCATGTCATTGCCACTGCCCCATCTATCTGTGTGCATCAGGATTGAGGAAGCTCTAAAACAGCTCTGTGAGCCTATCTGCCCCCCCATGCCTTGTCCCTGGTTGCTGGAGATGCCAGCAGATTTCCACTGGAGTGCAGAAGGCTGAGGAGGTACCCCAAGGTGTGCTCAGAGCCTCATAGCCCCCTGTTCCAGGTCATCAGGCTGAAAAGAAATAATGCTGCTTTCAACCACCAGAGTCATGCCCATTGTCACTGCCAGTCATTTATATGATTTTGGCTAAAAAAAAGAAAAGGATCAGGGTAGTGACAATATGCACTTTGTTCATTCATTTTGAACACTGTATTTCATTTAAATTCTGTGTTGTGCCATGCTGCGTGCTAGAAAATGTACCCTAGGATATTTTTAAAGCTATGAAAGTTCAGTAAATGGAGACTTCTCTGCAGGACTCAGCTATTAAATCTTTGCTGGAAAGTGTGAGCCACGTCCATTAAAAAATTCATATTCTGGTAAGACTAATCACATCTTTGTACTACTAAAGTATGCTTGAATTCAGATGTTAATCGCATAAATATTTGCCAGTTATACATTGTGTAGAACAAACGCCACAGTTTGGCAGAGTTAAATAACCCCTTATCTCTGAAGTTATCTTGAGAACATGGAAATATTTGGGACATGTGTTCAGGGTGAAGGCGGAACACTCACCACAGTGAGGCAAAATAATCCTTTCCCTTGCCATCATTTAGCAAGAGAAAAGTTCACCTGGAGTGCAGCTGCACGGAGCCTCTGCTGTGCATGGTGGTGCAGGCTGAGCTCTGCTCCCTGCTCTGAGCACGGGGCCTCTGTCTGGGGACACCAGCAGCACCCCGAGAAGGGCATGGATGTCCATGGTGGATATAATATGGACATAACATTTGGCCTTTATACAGAACGTGGGCAAGGGGTGGTAAGAGCCCCCTCAGCCCTGCAGGTGCTCTGAGAGATGCCTTAGGTGTGGTGGCAAGGAGCTGGATTCAGGTGTGCAGCAGGCTTGTGCTGTGAATGGAAAAACAAGGCCTGGTAAAAGGGAAAGCTTGAAACTCCTCTGGAGGAGATGGGCCACAAATCACCCTCCTCTGGGCTGGCTTTAGCAGTCATTCCAGAGCAGGAGTTAGGCTGTACAAACAGTGTGTGGAGGTGCAGCATGCCCATGTTTCTTCCTTGCAACCTTCACACACACCATGAAAAACATGTAATTCTGAATAACTAAGAATTTAATTACAAGTTTAAATTTGAATTTACTGTTCATTAACAAATAATAGTTTTTTATGAGCCAAATACCCTTTTCAACTCACAAGATGTGAGTGAATTTTAGCATTACTACTGGGCAATCATATTTTTATCCTGTCATTCTTCCTACCCAGCATTAAATTCCCCATTACTCACAATTAACTCCTTGTATGGTCATTGCTATATTGCCTTAAGCAAAATCAGGATCTCAGAAAATTTCCTTTGTTTCAAGACTGGCAATCTGGTAAGCATATCTAGCCCATGGGACAGTTTCTTCCACCCTTCTGGGACTATTGCTCGTGCAGAGGAAAACAAAATTGGGAGTAGTGTCGTCTGTGTTGCAGGAACAGAGGATTACAGTGGGAAGGAAATTATGAATTTGCGGCCCAGCATGGGTCTGGCAGGATTTATTTGGTAATTTGATCAAGAAGTGCTACATTAACATTTCTATACTGGACAGGGTCAGAGCACAAGGTTGGAGTTAGAAGTAGCATCCAAACATACCAAATGGCTTGATCCCAGCTGGCACAAACAGGACTAGACAGGAGTTTGAAAAAAGAGAGAGAAAAAGTCTGGACCAGTACATTTGTTTATAAACACAGTGGCTAGAAATACCATTTTTGCAATTGGTGTATACTGAATCTTAGGCTTTCATCCTGAGTGGGGTTTTTTGTTTTTTTATTTGGTTTTTTATACTCTTCTATCTTTTTATTAGGGAATATTTCTTTTATGCAAAGGAATCCTGATTCTACGCAAATCTTAAGAAAAAAACATTTTTGTTGTGATGGGTTTTAAGTAGAAACTGCAATCTGAAAGAATTTTCTTCCATTTTGTAAGAAAACTTCTCTTGTGAAGATGCATTAATCCTGTAATGTTAACAAAATATCCAATTCACACTAGGCTGCATCTTCCTTGTATTTGTTTTTTATTTTAATTTCAGAAAGATCCCAGCTGTGGGGTCCAATTCATCATTTCATTCATTCTGGTTTGTCCTTGTATAAATCTGTTGCTTCTGAGTTAATTTAAATTCTTTTGGGTTAATTTAAATTAGTAAAAAACCCCTCAAGATACATGCCGCCTCTTTCTGAACATCTAGAAAGTTCCTGGAAAAACTCACAATGAAATTTTTCTCAAAATCATTTCTAATGATAATAAATCACATCCAAAGCTGTCTGTGTGCATGTGAGGCAATGCATACTTTATTAAAAAAAAAAATGAAGAGAAGAAAAATTACTAAATGCAAGAATTCCTGTGTAACTCGTGGCTGTCAGGTTGCTCTCACTGCTAAATCTTGTCCCAATTCTTAATCCAAATTCCTACTCTGTGTTCCTTGCAATGGAGATCCTAGCGCCCCTTCCAAAAAACTGTTTTGCTTTAATGTAGCTGCTAATGAGAGGAAATCTGGGCTTGTGTCCAGCTATCGTTAGCTTTAAAAAATTCTCTCTTCTGATAGTCAGAATCAATATTTACCAAGTCAAGAAATGCCACTCCTCATCTGAACACTCTGAATGCTTGTACCCAGTCATAACCCATCCCTTTGTTATCATTTTGCTCTGCTGAACAAACACAGGTTCTTTTCTTAGAATTATGAAAAATCATAGTTGTTGACAATAGAAGTTATTTTTTAACAACTAAAGCAGTAATCAGATATCTGATACAGAAGTGTGGGGAATGAAGGATAGTTAATTTAAGAAAAAATTATGAATTTCATCCCCTGAAACTACAGAAACTGTTCAGATTAGTTGCTTTTAATCCCATTTAACTACAGCTCCCCATTTCATTCTTCTAATCTTTCCTCACAAAAACATCCTTCCAACTTCTCAGTCATGTTTTCTATCCTCCCTGGAATTTCTCTCTATTCGTCTACATATTTTGAGCATAAAGAGAGGCCCAGGGAGAATGCAGGATTCTAGGAGGGACTCTTTCACCATTGTGCTAAATCTGTAATTAAAAAGGGTTAAAGTTAATATATTTAAGCTACAACAGCGAAACCACTTGATCACACATGACAACAGAAGTATTTATAATTATAATGATTGTCTTACCTCTCAAATGGTCAGACTTAAAGTGTTTAATCTGTATAGATTTGTTTTCTATAATGAAGATTTTAAGGACATTTCCAAGACAGTGCAATTTTCGCTTGAATAGTGGAAAGTGGACTATTTTTAAAGGGTTTTAAAAAATCTTGATTTTGGTCTGCAAATAACAACCTCCCTTCTATCCACCTTCACTTTAACACTGTTCTTTCTATCTCGGTGTAGCAGGACCCCTGTGTTACAGCAGCACCCTCCGTATGCAGCCACAGAGCAGGCAGGACGATGCACAGTAGGAACCACAGCTGCAAATAACATTTCCAAAACATTTTTCTGCACTTTTACTGAGATGCTTAAATAACACAGTCGAGATGAGGAAAACCCACATGTTCAATCCATCAAGCATTAACTGAATGCAAACAGAATTTGCTTGTGTAAATTTTATTATTTAAATGTTCTCTAAACTGTGTTGAAAAAAGCCCAGCTGTGTACAGGAACCCCAAAGCTGTTGACTGCCAGGGTGTAGTATTACACTCTGAGACACCAGAGATTACAGTTATACAACCACAACGTCCTTGGTTTATTACTTTTCTGACCTATAACTGAAGCTGAAAATAATTTTAAATTCAAGAACAACACTCATGCCACTGATGGGCATGAACACACTGCCTTGGAACCCCTCTCGTGCACTGGTACCCCAACATGATAATGACAGTTCCTACCTTACAAAAAGTCTCTGATCTGAAATGCTTCCCCTGGGCACAATTTCTCTGTACTTTGTATTGTCAGACTCACAGGCATAGGGTTCAGGAAGTTTGGGGGTTGGGGTATTTTTTTGTTTTTTGGGCATCTTTGGGTTGTTGGTTTTTTTTTAATGGTGGGGGTTTTATTTGTTTTTCTTTTGTTTTTTTGGTATTGGCAGTGACTGGTCGGTTAGTTGGTTTTGTTGGGTTTTTTTTTTGGAGGGGAGGTGCTTTTTTTTTCAGTTGGTTGTTTTGGGGGTTTTTTTCCCAACCAGTGATGCTATGGAATTAATCCAAACCAGCTAACTTGAGAAGATAAATTGTGTTCTCTCCAAAGACTAATTTAGTGGTACAAAGCACATATGCATGTGTACCTTACCCCACCCAGACACACCTGCACAATTACACACGCACACATACATTTACATGAGTAGATTAACTGCATCTAAAAATTAATTGCTTATCTGTATGCACACGTGTTATTAAGATTTATAAGACTATTGCATAGATTTGGCTACAGGTTCTCCTTAGTTTTCTAAAAATTTGAATCATAGTATGGTCCTGATGCTTTTCATCCCTCTGAGCTTTACCTACACGCCATCAGTATGTGATGTTCATTTGTATACAGTATAGACAGGTGTCAGGGGAAGATGTATACAGACACATCAATCTATGTATCTGTATATGACCATCATGCATTATTTATAAAATGAGTTTATTGCATATACAAACAATAATTATTCTAAACGTGCAATTACATATCCATATTTGTATGTCTATATAGATTTTTTGTCCTTAATGGAAAACTTGAACTGCAAGCAGCCATGTCAGAACTCAGATGGTTAACATTCACTTCTTGCTGTTTTATTGCATATTACTGTGCGCTCCTGAGCAGCAGGAGCAGATTCAGGCAATTACAATCAAGTCAGGGCACACGCCGTGGCTGAGCAACACGATCATGATGAGGATACTGATGAGGCACTTATCGAAAACCCCACATCATCCACACTCATCAGCCACAACATGTCACCCCAAATGAGGCATCAGCTGCCTCCAAATGGCTCATTGCACACTGTTTACAGCTTTCTTTGGACCCACTTTTGATTTTGCGGTCAGGACTTAGTTCAAACAGCAGCTGACTGGCACTGGCAAGCCTCGGGATTCAGCAGAGCTGACTTCCCAGGAGTCGGGAGTGTTTTGACACGGGGCCTGACCAATGGAGAGGAAAGGTCCCAGTTCAGCCCCGCCAAACATCAGTCCCTCTGAGAGTGGGAGGATGAGTTATTTCAGAAGAGTTTGAAATCAGAAGAGGAGGGGCAGCGCAAGAGAGGGGAAAAGCAATCAAACAAACAAACAGCCCCACAGCACTTTCTGGTATTTTTTATTTCCCACCTCCACCTTAACAAGCAGCCAGCAAAGAGGAATCTGACAGAAACACTTTGGAGCAGATCCCTGTCATTTCTGGGACCCCTTGAGTCACTTTGATGGTATAAAAGGGTCTTTAAAGTGGGGGCACAAGTCATGGATTCTCTATGCAAACTGTGGGGTTTTTAACTTGCTCTAAGCTGGTCAAAAAACTTCTCCTGAGATGCAAACTCCCCATTACTTGCTTGGATTCAGGGACACCTTTCTTTCTTATTTAGTTTTTTCTCCATGACGCAAGCAAACGAAAAAGAATAAGCAAGGAAGAGTGAGAACACACAAATGGTTTCTTGGGATCAGCCCCCTGCGTGAGTGAGGGTCAGAGATGAGCCAAAAAGAAACTCTTAAACAGAGAGACAGACTCCCTCCAGCCAGCTGATGGGCACTCAAGAGAGGGATTTAGAGACTTACTGGAATAGCAAAGACCACGTCCAGACCCTTGCCTAAATCAAGTGGAGCGAGAGCTCTGATTGGTTACTCTCACAGAGCATCGCCCTGGGCTGAACTGGAGCTGAAATGCTTTCTCCTGCCACCACTGCATGGGAACAGATATTTCCGCAGCACAGATTAGAACTAATTTGTTTTGACAAATAGAGATTTTTCTGCTGAGAAAGTGCTGTGTCATGGAGTCCCTGACACTCTGCCAAAGAGAGGTGAAACGACCTCAGGGTGAATAGAAATCCAGTCCTTGAACTTAAGATTTTAGCTGATGAAAACATGTACTAATCAATTATTGTCAGTTCATATCAGTTTGTGTGAGAGACTGAAAAAAAATGCAGCTATTTTACTTTATCCCTCTTTCTTTTATATCTCATAGTATCTCATGAAATTATTTCATTCATTAAAGACAAAGATCAAAATCCCCAGACAATTGGCTTCTATACCAACTAAAAATCTTATTTTACAAATAGACAAGCATATGAACTGAAAGCTGAAGTTATTAATCTGATCTTCCAGAGCCATCTTAGGACTGTAAAGCAAATAATTAAACACTCTCTTCTGAGTTTTCAATTAAGGTGTAAGATTTTATATATACATATGTAGTTACCTTTATGGTTATAGTGCAGTCTGCCTCAATAGTTCTCAAATTCTAGAAGGCAGCACATTCCCTCTGGATATCAAATTGTAGCAGCATATTGCATCATGAAAGCAAAAATAGAGGATCCATGAAGGTTTTCCTACGTTTATACATATATTGGAGGGCTTTTTTTGTTTGCTGCTTTCATTTCTACCCTATGTTGCCCAATGCTTTTTCTCTTAGGGACAGATTCTTCCACCTGCTTACAACGATTTTATTTACTGTTAAATAGAGGAAAAATATTTTCCAAAAAGGCAGGAGGAGCAGAAAATAATCTGTACAATCCATTTATTAGTCTTATTTATTGAGAACTTTTTTTTTCCCCCAGGGTTAGCAAATGTCCTACACAAGTCCTAAACCCACTAATATCCTCAGAATAGCTTTAACTTATTATTAGGACTCCTATTATGCTATCTTCTCTGTGGTGCTCAGCAATGTGAGCAGGAGGAGGAGGAGGTAAGAGTGTGCATGCGTTAGGATGTCACAGCATAAAATCCCTGAAAACTGCTTGACCGAAATAAAATTGAGCTGCTCGGCACAGCGCTGCAAAGACACGAAACTCTGTGTGAATGATGCTAGATAAGAACTGAAGCACCGGTGGTAAAGCATCCTAATTACAAACCTGCGGTGCAGGCGGAATAATGGACAGAGTGGCAGCTCTTGTAGATGTGTAAAAAGGAGTGGAAGTTTGCATTTTGGTGGCTGTATCTCGAATTGAAGGGGGGGTTGGGGGGGGAGGTGAAAGAGAGAAAGAGACTCTGTGTGTGCGTGTGCGTGTGTGTGTGTGTGTGTGTGTGTGTGTGTAAAGAACTGGTTTTGGGTCATCATCTTACGCTCTTTGTGATGCACATTCTAATTTAGGCAAAAGGGATGCATCTTTCAAATGCAGATCATGTTTGCATTAGAAGAGCAATGAGAACACTTGTCACTTTCAGAACATTTATGTGCTAGAAGTACTGTTAGCAGAAGAGCAGTTTAGATAAATTCAAGACTTTTTTTTGCTGATCACAAACATTAAGCTTCACACCTGAAACCCTCAACCCCCTGCTGTGCTCTAATCCTAGCACCATTCACCCTTAGAGACTCAAAGTGCTGTGCCACTGCTCTCAAACATTTGATTGCCCTTACTTTGAATGCCACCACCTGCAAAAATGCCTTTTTATTCCCTTTGAGCCTCTTGAGAAGGAAGTAAAAATGATAATTCATGACAAACATTAATTAATTGTTTACAAGATGATCTTTTCTTTTTCTAACTTCTGTTCAGCAGACATGTTGAGCTGCAAGACTCCACGCTTGATGCCAGAGCTTGTCAAGAGGTCTGCATTGTTGTTTATCACTCAGGCATAGGATAGACTGCAGGTCATTGTTTCTGCAGTTCAAGTAGGACTGTCTAGCTCTTGTTTGAAGAATGGAAGTGCCATGCATGAGTTGTCCCGTATAAAAGAACTACCGGTTCTAAGAAGGAACAGGGATTTAGCTTCTAATGCAGAGTAAATAAACATTTTTCACCATCTCTCGCTCCATGTGATTTTGGAAAGGTCAAGAGGTGCCATTACAGTATTTTAAAAGCTTCAAATTATGTTTAAATAACGTATCACTAAACTCAGAGAAATCTTATCAGAATTTAGGAACCTATTGTCGTACTTTTAGTTCTTGAATTCACCATCAGAGGAAGACGTATTTTGAAAGGAATGTGCTGTTGTTAGGAAGGCTGAGATTACTCAAGGCTTGGACATAGCTTCTCCCCCAGGCTAAGGCATAGGCCCTCCCCCAGCAATGATTTAACCGAGTCCTTAAATTCAAGAATTATGTCGACCAAAGATGTTACAACTGTAATAACTGACAGGAGTATCCCAATGACAGACTCAAAGAAAAAAATACAGTCACATTTAAAACAATGCCACCAAAATACTGAAATCTGGGCAGCAAAATTTCTCTTGCAGAATTATGCTTATGCTGCTAAAGGTGAGCAAACAGGTTTGGAAAGTAATTAAGCTGCCACAACCTGCTAAATTCATTATAAAGTGTGGTGACCAGCACCTTTACAGATCAGACCTTTTATTTACTCATATTTATTTTTAATATATATAAATGTGTTTATTTACACACATGTAAGCACACATATCTTGGAAATGTTGCTCTATTCCTCTTGAAAAAAAAACCAATTCCAAGAACTTTAAAACACATCAAAAGTCTGGCAAAAAAAAGGTAAAGAGAGTGAAAGGTCTTACTTGTAGGAAGTGTACAGTAATACAGCTTCTCGCTGAACTCTGGTTTCCACATTCCAAATTAGGAGCCCTTAGATCACGGCTGCAAGGCTAAAAATCAATGCTATATTTTCTGAGTCAATACTAAGGGTTGCACTTAACAGACGTGGAGACTAATAAGGTATGCAGAAGGAGTAAAAGCAGTGCACAAAAAATTCAGGCCTTCGTCTTGGCGACGATCCAGCACAATGATGTTTCAACCAGATTTGAAAAAAAATAAAAAAAAATCAATAACATCTGTGGTATAATGGTTAATTAAAGAAGCTCTTCAGCAAAGCTCAAGATGAGAGGCTCGGCCTGAAATTCAGACAGCTGAAGCTTGATTATCAGGAAAGAATGCTTTTTTAGCTATGAGTGGATAGGCCAAAAGCTGCAATGTGTGGAAATGGGGGAAAAATTGCTTTTATTTTAACTTTCTTTAAGTAATCAATACATGGTTTTCACCTGCATTAGGAGCTGTACAGAGCAAAAGCATCTTTCTATACATCTGTATAAATATAATCCATTCCCTTGGGAATCTACAGATTTAAAGAAACCCAGCAAAGATAAGCAGGTTGGCTGCCTGATCTTAATTCACAAATTCTCCACTTTCCCTCCCCAGCCCTTGTGGCTGTGCCTTATGTACAAAACCCATTTTATGGCATATCCCTTCAGCTACATTATCTTTTGATTTAGTTTAATTTTAAAGGCCTGAGCCTTTTTAAGATCAATCCTGAAAGAATATAATCAAAGACTGAATATTAAAGCATGATATCTGCAGTAACCAGATAATTCTACTGTCAACTTCTGCTCCTTTCTATCCTCTTTTTTTGGTCATCTCTATCTAAAATATATATGCATAGATTTACAGCCAGAAGGGACTCTTTTAATCCATGCCTGTGGGAGTCAAGGGACATGCCTTGTGTAATACTGGACAGAGGTTTCCATCTGGTAATTCCTGTGGATTGTCTTAGAGAATCTCTTGTTTAGAGATTTCACAGAAAATCTACTCTATCTCTTGGCAGGTTGTTCTGAAAGTTAATTAGCATTATCATAAAACCACCTTATTCTTAATCTGAATTTTTTCCTACCTACTTGCGTCTTGCTCTGCCAGGTTCAAGAGCCCTGGGCTATCAGAAATCATTTCTCTGTAGAAATTACAGACCATAGTCACGCCTGGTCTTCATCTTCTTCTGGTAAACTGGAAAAGATGGTACCTCTTTACACTCTTACAGTAGGCAGACTTTCTTAATGCAGACAGATTTCATAGATTTTTTTGTAACTCCTTTCAACCTCAGGCTCTTTTTCAAGGGCAAATGGACAAAAGCCCCTCTTCTTTCGGTAGCAATGTCACTAATGCTTAACATCAGGGCTCCGCCTTCTACTTAGTTTTTCCCCATCAATCCATCCAAAAACTTCCCAGCTGTGAACTCTGTCACTAAGGGCTCAATTATTTTAGCTCCAATTATATCAACCCTTTTCTCCAAAATGTACGTCCCTTCCTTAAAAACAAAAGCAACATTTCTCCTTCCAGAGGGTGAAAATACCCCTCGTATTCAGCCATGTTATAACAAAACCTGTTGGGGTACAGCCCTTCAAACAAAACAACTCTTTCATTCTGCAATGCTAAGCAAAACATCTCCCACATATTACAACTATTAGGAGCATAATTTTCTATTTTTCAGGAAATTACAAAATGTGATTCAAACAGATGGCAAACTTTTAAATTTATCCAACAGATGAATTTTCCGGCAGAAAATTTTGTTGGGTAAAAATTATTTTTTTTAATAATTTAAACATTTAATTCAAATTTTTATGTCAAATTAATGTTGTGTCTATTTACGTATTGTTTTTTAAAATGCACATAAAATTAACTATCAAGACCTGTTCCAAAATGTTTTTAAAAGTTGTTCCAACAGTAGCACAGTGTTTCCTTTCTTTTTGCTGGGTGCAATCTCTTGAAAGCATTGCTTTCTCCAGTCTTTACAAATCTAAGGCAAGCAACACTGCTCATTAAAAAAGATTATAATAAATTAATTCAATTCATACTCATGAGAATTTAAGAAGGCAAATCTTTTTGAATTTTAAGGCACAATGTAAGAGTAAAAATAAAATCAGTAGTTCAGAATTTTCAGGGTAGAGCTTCCCAGAACAATCAGGATCAATTTACTTACACATCCATTTAAATCAATGTTAGCTTTATGTTTGTTTTCAAAGGGAGCAGACCGAAGTCAAGAGAGAGTGCAAAGTACAATCCTGCCCCCTCAAACTTTCTGTCAGAATTCTTCAGATTCCTCTGGAGTTCAAGTGGAATTTTCCTCAGCAAACAGCATACCCAGTGCAAAGATCTTTTATGTCATCAGCACTGAAGAAATGAAAACATCAGCAAGTACATATTTGGAAATATAACTGCATTCCCAGTCAAGACCAAAGGAGACGAATATCATTAAAAAATGGCTGCACCTGATTTACTCCATGTAAGATGATGTCCATTGGTACCTTTTGTTGCATGTGCCAAACTTATTTCAGCATGCATATTTTTCCTGCATTAAGTTTTATTTTCTATTCATATATGACATCGAAAAAACACATAATATTATTTTCTTTTTGCGCAAGAAGTTCCCCATCCCTTCAAGACGTATTGCAAAGCATCACGTTACTGTTCTCTGTCATGCCTACAAGCTCCTGTGGGCACTGGACCAATTCCAATTGCCCCGTGTCACACAAGGTGAGAAGAGCACTGGCGAAGCCTCCTTATTCTCCCACAGCATGCAAAAGAGCCAAACACTCCATTAATAAAATAGTTCTGCCTTGTAGACCTCCTCACATGAATTGACAGCTCTCCAGTCTATAGCAGCCCCCAGTGAGATCCCTTGCAAGGGTCCTCTGAACGGGCAGTCTGCCAAGAGATGACACACTGAAATGGTGTCATTTTTAAACCCAGCTTTAATAATGATCTGGCATTCAGCTAGGTCCATCAGCCCTACTTCGCACAGTTCCATTTAGGTAATCAAGTAGTTCATTATTATTTGGCATGTGTCGTGCATATTCATTGTTGCAGGCAGAATTCCTCCCAAAAAAAGAAGCAGGGCCCTCAGCCAGCTGAATGGTGGCTCTTAAGGCCTCAAGAGCAGGCAGTGGGGCTAGTGCTGGGATAAGGATTTGAGGCAGTCACAGTGGCCTTGGTCTTGCCAGTAGTGCTCTCAGGACCATCTAGAAGGCCCAGGAGTCAGATATCCAGCTGAGAAACTGAGTTGGCATGAAGCTTGTATGTCATCCACACTGACTGAAGCGTGTCAATAGTCCACCTGGAACTTCCCTGACCTTTGTGGACTCTCCTACAGGACCTCAACACCAAATTGCCTTTCCCCTCCTTTCTCTCAGAAGGTGTCAGTGGACTGTGGCATATCATTGGTCCACTGAGCACACAGAAAGCCTCATCTCTCTGGCACCTTGCAGGAGCCTCTGTGAATCTGGGTCCCATAAAAGTCTTTCCTATGATTTGATGTCTATGTCTGGCCCTAAACTTAATCAAAGGTAACCTTTGTAAATCTTGGCCCATATAATCAGAATATTTTTCTATTTTCCCTAAAACTTGTTTTCTTATGAAGGTTTCTGAAATCCACTGGGCATGCAGACACCAGGAGTAGGATGTGCAAAACCTTGGACATGACACCTGTGTCTAAACTACTGTGTCTGTCCTGTTGGTCTAAACACAAGGCTGATACGATTTGCATCTGGTCACAGCACCAGGTTAAATACATGTGGACTTTGCATGGCATTGCTTCCAAATAGAGCTTGAGCAAACAGACTGTAACCATGCTTCAAATCTGCTCACCTGCAAAGCCCAGGAGTACAGAAGAAAGCTGAACTTCTGTTACTTCAGCTGAATTCCTCTAGTTACTTCAGACCACTGAGACCAAACGGAGCTTGCAGAATGTTCTTGCATCCCTAGCAACCTTAAAAAGACCAACGATGTTCTAAACATATATCTGGGTAAGATACTGAGATAAGGAAAGTTACTTAAGTTCCAGCTTTAATGCATCTAGTAATAAGATTTCTAGTACCTTGTTTAATTTGGGGGTTGCTTTCATCCCTGTCTCTCCTAGAAGGTCAGTTTACCATGTGAAGTGGCAATCTTTGAAACATGGAAACATACATACTAGAAAACAAGCAGACCACCAGTGTAACTCATACTTTAGCCCACAAAAGAGACACCAAAGGTGTCTTTGAGTTGTTGCGGAATTTGGGCAGTGAGGTAGAAATGTGAAATCCCTTATTTAATGCCTAACTTCTCTGAGACCAAAGAGTAACTACAAATGGGCATTGAAGTGGCTGACCCAGCCTTCAGGCAGAGATTGTTCTCCTCTACTTGCCTTGGTCTGAGCAGAGACAGGCTGGTGTTTTCTCTTCCTTCTTTAAGCTGAAGATGCCATGATAGATCTTTGTATCAAGAGAGGAAACCACTGGCATGGGATGATCATGAAATTCCAATGTGTTATTGGTTTGATGTTTTTCTCCTGTATGCTTAGGGCAGGTGTGCCAAAGGAACATCTCTGACTGGAATTAACAAAAGTGATAAATTTCAGTTATACTCTGCAGTTCAGCCTCTGAAGTCTAACCAGCAAAACATGATTCAGTGTGAGATACTCCCACACTTCTTCAAACACACACACATTGATATGAACGCACTTCTGCAAAGTCTGAAGCAACAGAGCAGCTGGCAAAATCAAGAATTAACAGCATTCCAAAATAGCTCTTGCTCAACAGCCTCTCCTTAAAAGTACTAAGAGCCACATGCCACACTGATAAAAGGTACCTATTTCTTCCTGGGTTTTTTTTGTCTTGTTTTGTTTTTTTTTACCTCTGTTTTGAATTCTGCAAGTTTTTGTGCTTCAGTATTTTGGAGAACATTGTACAGACTGCAGTGAAAAAATGACAGGTAAAAGTTGATAGAGGTGATAGAGTTTAAATAAGGTCTACCTGAGTCAGAAGAGCAGTCAAGTAATGGATCTCTTTATAGAAATGAATCCAAAAGGCAGAAGTTTCAGTTTAGAGAATGCCTGATTCATCTGTGCACTGATTCATATAACCAGATTGATGATGTCNAGAAGAAACACAGCAAGAGGCAGACCTCTATCTTTGCAGAAATTCTATCTTTTGATTTCTGGGAGTTACTCTGGGTTTACAATTAAATAAATGAGACCAGAATCTAGCCCATGAAACCACAAACTCAGCTGCTATCAGGCAGAGTCTTAGAATTCACTATTAATATCAGCACTGAGAGCTATTCTGATTACAATTGCAAAAGAATATTTTATATCCACTTTTACTATCTTATTCAAATACAGGAAATGAGTCAATCTCCAGCGTACAGAAGAACCAGTTAGAGAATTGAAGAGTCATATTTTTCAGCATCCAGCTTTGAAGTGAAGGAAAGGAAAACTGATTCCTGCAAAGAATCTGCAAGTGGAACTGTTAGCATATTGCTAAAGGTCATACCCACAGACTCTCTCTTTCAGTTGTTCTCTTCAAAGCACACACAGTCATGTGGATACCCTACTTCACTAAATGCCAAATGAGAGCAAAAACTACTGAACAAAAAACGTCTATCAAAGTCTTCCTGAAGTAATTCACTGTGAAGTAACTTGGATGAAAAAAAGTGAGGCTGATACCTGCAATTTGTGCCACTTAAGCATTTCTATCCTATGCTAACTATAGTTCTCCTAAATTTGGGAATTTTGAGTACTAGTATGTTTTGTATAGTTCCCACTTAAAGATGCATTTTCTGTAATAAACAGCTAGACCAAATACACTTGTTTCTCACTATAAACAAAGTGTTAGAAATAGAAACCAAATCACTTGTCCTTCCTTGGTGCCAAGGCTTGAGCTGGCTTTGCTCTTGGAACTCGGACTCTGTTTTCTTTTAATGGACTATTACAGACAGGGCTCGAAAAAAGAGGCACCAGCTAATTCTACTTTTGTCACTTATTTTTCATTGAAAGCATGTGCCTTCTAATGCTTTTAAGAAGTTCAGTTCTTCACATCTACATTATATTCTAGTTTTAATGAATGAGGGAGTAAAGCCACAGAGGTAAAAACAGATTAAGGGCAGGCTGTAGAAGTCTCTCCAGGACTCTGAACAGGAATGTGGGTGCTTGGTCTCCTACATGTAGTGTAGTGCTATCCATGGCAGAGTTTAAAGTACCTGAAATACCTTAGAACAGCCACAGCATTAAAAGGGAAGGATACAGGAGCCAGGGAATGACAAAGGAAGTCCGAGGAATCATCAGGAATTAACCTTAGTGAGGTTCTAGCTGAGGAGCCAGAAACTGTAAAGAGGAGCTCTTCCTCTGGGTCTGCATTCAGAAATTGCCACAGCAAGGAAAGAAACAAGTTGCTTTACCTGATAATTTGCCATTTTATTTTCTTACAATGACTGCCTTGGAGATTGCCCAGGGAGTCAAGTATCTTTCCTGTCCTCTAAAAGAGCAGCGTTCTTGCTCACTGGACTTAGAAGAGCCATGCTACCATGCCCCCTCCAGTCAGGGACAGGAATGCTGCTCTGTGAGTGAGTGATGGTGCAGCAGAGCCTGGGGCTCTGGAGCAAGGGCAGGCACAAAGTTGTGAGCTTCCCATTGGAAAGCGGGGACAATACTTAAAGGGTGGTCTTTACAAGAGAGAATTTAAGTTATAGATATTCCATAATGGATAGGAATACTATTTCTAACATGTAATTTCATATATGTTAAAGCACTGTCATAGGGTACTTTGAGACACTTCAGAAATGCTTTGAAGAAGAAAAAAGTTTGAATTACAAACTTGGATAATTCCTCCTAAACATCAATGTTGCAGTTATTGTGGGGTGTGTCTGGGTCCCTTCTGTAGCTCTCACAAATATTTTCCATTTAACAGGAGGAAGACTTAAAAATAACTGACAAATCAAATGATTAGAAATCATCAACAATATGTATTGAACAAGCCCGGCAGGTAAAGTATAAAATCATTTAGTATGTTAATTGTTTTCAAATGACATCTCAAACTCCAATTATTGAAGTCTGCTTTGTCTCAACAAATGCAGGTTACCAAGGTCATGTTAACTACAGAGCTCTTCTGGTGCCTGAAGTCATTGTATGGTGGGTGAGACATATGTCTCCCTTACTTGCTTTTTTTCTTTCCCATTTTCTTGTTCAGGCTTCAGGTATTTTTAACTTAATGGACAATAAAAGCAGGCTGTGCTTTCCTGGGCCATGGGCAGAGAGAAGCCCAAACAAGCTTAGGGCAGTGGCAGCTCTTCAGAAGAAATAAGAATATGATTCACCAGGAGAGGTAAAAGGGACAGAGGGCACAGCACAGATTACAGCAGCAAGCATGTACATCCTCCTTACTCTCTGGAACCACAGGGCACACCATGGTTGTGGGAAGGAGATGGTGGGGAACCTTTACCCCTTCAAAGCAGTGATACTGCAGAAGGGCTGAAACTCAAATACTTTCATCTGGGGGCTGGGTGGGAACTTTGCAATTTTGTTTCCAGGAGCCTTAGGCTAGCCTACACAGACACACTCAGGAAGTTTAATTAACTGAAGAGAGAAGTTTAAAGAAAATGCATTAAGCCACATTAAACCCTTCTCTGCTCTTGTCTGTTTTAGCAGTAAAATGTTTCCTGTTCTTTTTCCATTAAACTTAGATTGTCCAATAAAAGATATTTCTTCTTCCTTAAAACCTTCCCTGCCTCATTCACTTCAGCCTTAAGACTCCTTTGTTTGTTAATGAATTAGCTCTAGTGCACCTGTATCAAGGCAATGACACAAAAATTCACTTTATAAAAAAATAGGAATATATCATTACCCTAATAAACAAGGATTTTGAATTGTATATCTGTTTGGCTAAATTAAACCCTAACTTGTAATAGAATTTAAAAGCACATTGATTAGCTATTGCATAAAGCTGAACCCACAAACTGTCTGTGTTGCAGCTGAATTAAGACAAATGTGACCTGATGCACAAGGTGCTGTGTCAGTGCTCTCTGGTTCTGGAGGAGGAGGTTGCTTTTACACAGCAGCTCATCCTTCTGTGTATGTGAGAGGGATCCTCAGTGCAGCATGTGTTCACCCACACAGCTGGAGGGGTTCAGATCTTTTGTAGAAAGCAACTGATGTGTTGCACACGTGGTCTCAACACAGCTCAGCTCCCTGAGTTTCGTGTCTTTCATCTGTTTATGTTACTGCTCTATTGTCAAAGACTTTTTTGTTTGTTGATTATTAGTTTATGTGGGGAGGTGAAGGCAATGCATCTCTAGTTTAATAACTATTCTGAGTCTTGGTTTAAGCATGTCCTCAGTAGTTATGGCTTCCCTTTGGAGGTAAATTATATCTTTTCCAATTTTAATTAACAGTTCATGAGTGGATAAGCTAAATAGCCATTTAGAACTATGGAAATGTAATTGCTCCACCATCTGGTCAGCTGTAATATTTTATGATGACTATATGAAGAAACAATATTATATTTTTACTACCACTGTAAACCACCATGATGCTTTCAGAGCACAGTTGTGCTGATCTGGATCCTGCCCCAAGGCCATCCTTGAATTAGAAGACCAGCTTCCTGGATGTCATGGCTAATGCCCAGGTAAAGTATTATTTATACTTCACTTATTTTTAAGTTAGTGCTTACAGATGCTTTGGTTTAGCTTTGACCTTCATTAAGTGAGCAAGGACACTGAATGAGTTATATGACATTTTAATTTTTTCATATGCAATTCTGATTACTGCACAGTTACACTGAGTGAAGGCAAAGGAGTTACCATTCCAAGACCAATGTGATATTCTTTGTATTTACTCTGCCACTTCAAAGGGAAGAAAGAAAAATGTCATTACCATAACAATGTGGAGTTCATGTATCACAACTATAATAGAACTCTATTAACTTGCTGGCTACTGAGTCTTGGCAATTTAAATGTAGTAACACAATTTTGCTGCAAATGTCTGGTCACAGAGGCCATTTCTTAGATGCTATTGTGGAAAGGGTCTACAACACTGGAAATGTATTTTTTATTTCTGAAAGGAAGGACAATGGAGAGAAAAACAGGAAAATTATCTGCAGAAATTGACTATTTTCTTTTAAGTTGATGACTGGAAAATAGGTAGATCTTAATAACAAGAGTGCAAACCTCAGATACAGCTTTGGCAGATTTAAAACTTTGATGAGGTCTTAGATAAGGACAAATAGTGAAGAGGTACCGAAGGAATTTCTATGGCCAAAATTCTGTGAAAGTCCATAGAAATTTTACCTCTGACTTGAAGGAATTCAGACTTCATTCTGTACTGGAAAGACCTGAACAATATTCAACAACTTAAATCCAGGTCGTTATAGGGAAGTGTGAGACACATTAACTAGAACACCAGACACAGTAACAGGATCAGCAGAGGGCTCATATTTGTGACCAAACTGCTACTGAGACATGTATGTGAACTAGACAAGTTGTCAAATAATTCATTCCCACAAAGAGTCAAGATATTGCACTCTGCAATGTTATTAAATTTTACGTAGTGAGAAATAGCACAAAGAAAATATCCAACAGGGAGTCTGGAGGAATGAACTCACTTGTGAACTTTCATTCAATGTTTCTTTACTAGCACAGAGAGGAATTTGCTTGTGATTTGCATGTGGAATACAGGACTCATTCTCTTGCCCATCTGAGGAAAGAATTAGCACTTTCAGAACATTTAATTTTTTGTCAGCACTAACAGAAATACCAGATTTTACTGAAGCGTTATGGAACTGCACCCTGAGCCTCCCATGAAACATGACCCTGCGCAAAGCTGGGAGTGATGCAGAACAAGAGGCCCATGATTATCTAGGCTCCTAACAGCCATGCCTGGGTTAGCATTTGGGTTTGGAGGAGCCCTGAGGTTTTGAAGGCAGTCGTCCCCACTTCTTGTCTGTTCAGAGGACAGGATGGTTTTGGTGCACACCGGTTGGATTCCGTCCCTTATCACATCCATGCTTACTCAGAGCTTTCTGACACTGCTAGGGCTTGGTTTTGTGTCCCTCCATTTCAGACTTTTTTCAGGATCTTTTTCCTTCCGTGAGCAGTGCAGTCCTATGCCACAGCTGGCATCAGTTCCAGGGCTGTGCACTAGAGGGCAATTACAGTCGTACATTCGCGCCGCTTCATTACAATAATATTCTTGCAGTAATGCAGAATATGCTGATGCAGATATCCTCAATTACCTGCAGGATCCTGATGACTACAAATCATTCGCCGCAGGCTAGCAAATGGTACTTTTTAGCTGTCTCCATTGTATAAGATAGCTTTGCATTTTGAAAATTACCTGAATATCTTATTTTTATCCACCTAGGAGATGAGTCTCCTTAAATAATCCCATTTTCCACTGATATCCATTTAGATATTACTTCTTTATCTATCTTTTTTAGCTTCAATTTAAGAATGCAACACCAGTGACTATATGTCTCTATAGCCAGATATTGGAAAACAATTCAGAGTTAAAATCACTGTTTTGTTATATGAGATTTTATTTAAGGTTTTATACCTTTTGAAGAGAAATATTCCCAGTTCTGCACTGAGTAAAGAGACATCTTCTGTAAGAGCCTGATTTAAAATCATTGCTCTCAGTGCATTTTGTTATTTAGTTCAATAAAAGCAGAGGAAACTCCAAATTTTGTTTGTTGTTGCCAAAACATTAATCAATTTTTAGATTCTACAAAAAGAAGGAGGGAAGACGTTATTTGTTTTGTTTTGTTTGTTTATTTTATTCCTTCAGACAATGACCACATACTGCTTAGAAGGAGTTTGTATGTCACCTGGTTTGTGGTGGCACTGACTGTCTCCTTCCCAGCATTATTAGCCATGGCAGCTTGCAGGCAGGTGTGATGGAAGTATCTTTAATGTCTGTCAGGAGAACACCTGTCTGAGAGAGAGAAGCCAAACTTCGTGACACCTCAATGAAAAGCCTGTCTGAGAACAATTCTTCATGTGAATTACTAGAGACTTAGGTAAACAACAGCTGCTGGAGCTGAAGGAGGAGGCAATTGCTAATGGCAGAAATAGGGCAATAATGCAGTTTTCCAGGATTTGGTCAAGCAGAAGTCATGTGAACTTTTAGTGAGTCAGTGAGGACTGAAGATGGATTAGAAGATCTTGGATGAACTAAGAGGGAAGAAAGCAATTTCTGCTCTGTTATTAGTCAAGTAAAGCACTATAATGTCTAAAACAACCAAGATCTGTTCCAGAATCACTGGACCCATGTTTCCCTCCAGAAAAAAAGACAGCAGATTTACAACTGTGGCCATCACACAGACATACTTCACTGGAATTAGAACTAGAACAGAAATAACTGCTGGCCAAAATCCTTCTCTCACATACCTCTTTCCAACTGAAGATGTGAGCTAGGCTGTTCCTTACTCAAGGCCCGGCCTACTTGCTGAGCTTCTCCTACTGGAGACTCAATAAGCCTGGGAACTCACACCGCGGACCTGGGGACCACAGCATCACCCTTGTGACCTGAGCTGGTCCTTTTTACAGTGCAATATTTCCTTGGTGCTGCTGAGAGAAGTCTCAGGACTGTTCTCTGCTCTAGCTTTTAACTTCCCCAAAGCTCCGAGCTCACCTCTGCTGGCCTAGCAAGACCCCCCTAAGCAGCCCAGTCCTCTGTTCAGAGCAAGGGTCAGAGGAACCACTCCTGCTGCTGTCTTTTCAAGGAAGTGTGCAACTTGCTGCCTCTAGTCCCCAAATAGCAACTGGTACTATTCTGTCTGAGCTGAAAATCAGCTATCTTTTCCCTTTATATAGAGGGGGGGAAAAAAAATCTGTATAAGGTTTCCAGCCTGCGATTCTTACCGTTGCATTTCAACTACTTCTCAGATGCAGGCTGGATTTGCTTGCCAGCTTTCCTTGTGCTACTTAAGACTATTGTCTTGTCTTTCTATTGTCCTGTCTTCTTCCAGCAAGCTTATTCACTTCTAGATACAATGACTCAAAACTTTGAAACTGTTGTCGTGCCACTTTTCTGCTAGCCATTCATCACAAAGATGTCTCAGCTGTTTACACAGAACAAAATCCTTAGGTAAGGCTGGCTTGGATTTTATTTCAGCTAGATATCTGGGTCAGGCTGCAAGGAGCATAATTTTATTTATGGGCACATTAGTTACAAGGGACTCAACGGAAAGAAAAGTGAGGAGCCTTGAACAAGGAAGAGAAGATGGGTGATCAGAACAGGACAAGGAGAAAATGTAAGAGCGGCATAAAGTTAAAAAAACCCAAACAAGCAAACATTGAAAAATGCAATGCAACATCCAACCATCTGCAGATGAACAGACTTATACTGTGCTCCAGAGGCCTGCAGATACCCCTGCCAGCTGCAGTTTCGTGAGTTCTCCTTGCATGTTGTCCTAGTAATGGAAATAGCACGGGACAGCACAAAAGAAGAAAATCCTCCTTGGGTCATTATGCTGTCAGTGGGGGACAGAGAACAGAGGGGAATAGAGTGGGGAAAAGAAAGACCTTTGCTGTTCTCCAAATAGCTCTGGGTGCAGACTGCTCTCTTGCTAAAAGTGTACTAGGGCATAAAAATAATCTTGAAATTATTATCACAAAATCACAATTATTATCACTTAATCACAAAATACCCTTGTGGTGAAGGGTACATTAATTCCTAAAGATTATTAGAGTAATATTAATTATGGATGAGAAAGTCAAACATCATAAGCCCAGAAATGCAACTCAGATCAGAATACGGCTACTATATGGAAAGAATAAACACAAGGAGCAGGAAGGAAAAATTCAAGTGAAAGAATAAATATACTGTGTAAACATTACTATTTGTTTCACTAACACACCTATCAACCTTCTATTTTTAACTTAAACCAAATGTTTCTTCTTGAGTTCAGAGAAGTTCTCAGTTATCGTGATTTCTAAACACCAGGGAAAGAGAAATTAAAAAGAAATTAGATGTTTGAACCCCACAAGCATCCATAGCAATTTAAAGATTACACTCTGCTAAAAAAAACCCACTTTGTTAAAAATGCTCAGTAAAACCAGGTGTGATGAAGAAGCACATTTTGAAAACCTCTTATTTACAATATATGGAAAGAGAAAGCAAACATTTTCAGGATTTTGAAGGAATGGGAAGACCAAAGTCAGGGTTTTACCCAGTATGTTTCCCAAAGGAAGTGGAAACTATCTATCAAAATGTTCTCTGTTCTAAAGAATAAAAAGGGAAGAAAGAACAAGGAAAAGAAAATGAGATTCAAAATAACATCTGTATGGTCCCCAAACTAAATTATTATTTTACCTTAGGTTTCACCTAGGATAACACCTAAGATAGAAGCTGGGAAGAAAAGCAGCTTGAATAATGAGGAAAGTATCTAGAAGTGTTGAGAATATAATTTTCTATCTTAGCTGGTAGAAGAATCCAAAGAGCTGACTGTGTTCAAGGAAGGTACAACAGATAACCTTCTTCCCAGACTACTGAAAGGACTGGCATATGAAATTTTGAGGCATATAGAAAGGAGTTGAAATAGAAATCTATCAAGTCAGATAGGGATTGTGTGACCAAAAAAGAGCAAGTATAACTCCTGCATCTGAAACAGAAGAAAAAAAAGCCCTGGGCTAGAACAGACCAGTACTAGCCTGACCTCCGTAGCATAAAAAGGTTTCCAGTGTACTTTAAGGGAAGCAAATACCACATTTCAAGGTGCATAAATGATATACCCCTTTTTGGTTTTTTTGGGGGGGTTGTGTATGTGTGAAAGCAATAAAAGTGCTTGTTTACTTTAAGTAAATAGGGGACTCGGGTCCAAAAGACAGGCTTCTGCAATAAATGTCCTCTTTATACCCTTCTGAAGATATTCCTTCCACATTCCTTATTTCTGCCTTTGCCAGGCTCTGAACCCTTGTCCTGTATTGGAGTCTTCCGCCCAGGACCTCCTCTCCTCTTCTCTTTTGCTTACAAAAGCAGTTGATACTGTTTTTTCACATATATTAACTGACATATTACTTGATGGGATTGGGTTACCTGGGCACCACTGTTGAAGCACAACAGTTTAAAAAGCTGATGGATGTCTGATATATGGGTCATAGCCACAAAAAAAACAATAATTAGATGTATGACATTTAAAAACATTTGAAAACACAACTTTATTAAAAATAGGCCATGCCTTCTATTTTTAGTAAGAATATTCTTCTGAATAGAATAAGTGGATAAAGTAAAAATGTGACTATGTTACTCAAAAATCTTTTGGGCTGGCTGCACATTATTGACAGAATTCCTCCAGAAACAGCCTTTCAAGTATTACATGTAATTTTTCATTTAATGATGTGTGAAGTCCAAAGTATCAACCATGCCCTGCAGAGCTAATAAAATTAATGTTTTGCATAAGTGGCACTCAGAACCAGCACAGCACAGCCCACTGTCTCCCCACTCCCTTCTTCACTGGGACTGCCAGGGGAACAGGAGACCAGACCAGGGAGTGGTTCCACCTTGAGAGCAGATGCATTACAGTGTTAGACCCCCACACTCAGCATCAGCATCAGCATGGCTGCAGCCACCTCTATCAGCTCATGATTTATCTTTTGATTTCTAAGGGATTTGCAAGGGGACCCTAAGTCTGGTTTGCTTCTTCTGCATGCCTTCAATTCTTATATTTATGAGACCTCTCTTATTCTTCTGATTTGATGTATCAGCACATATTGTCATGTTCTCTTTAAATTTTGTAACCACCAAACACATCCTGGGGACTTCCTCTCTGAGTCACCCATCTCCTAAGTAGGCACCTGCCTCTACCTTTACAGTTCTCCTAAAGGTTTAGATTTTTAAATTAAATAGGCCACCTTAAGCATATACCAGCCTGTTCATGCTACCTCAGAGGCCATGCACAAATAGACAGAGGCTTTGCTGTCCCATTTCTAGTGGAAAGAAGTCCCACTTCCCTATAGATATAGAAGATAGAGATATATCTTCTTTCTGTGCCTCCCCTCATGGGTGCCTGAGGATATTTAATGGGTTGGAGAGTCCAAAGAGCAAGGAGGCATGATCTTCTGTGAAAAGGAGAAAAGAAAAAAAAACCCAGATCCTCTAGTGTTTAGCACTTAGTAGGCAAGCAGGAGAAAGCCAGGTGCAGAGACAACAATACAGGTGCAAGAGGAGGGGACAGATCCAAGGTCAACAGGATGCCAAAGCAAGCATGCTTGCTGTACAATCCTGATGATGGCCCCAGCCTTGTTCTAGCAACCTCTGGATTAATGTCTCCAGCCTAGGTATGGCTGACCTGAATTTGTCTTCAACACAATCTCTATAGTCTTTATCTCTGCAGTTTTCCCCTTTCTAACTTACTCCTAAAGTTTCTGCTAAGATTTACCACTATTGCCCAGATTTATTCTAACCTCTCCAACACCCCACTCAATTTAATCTAAATGGTGTCCAGCAAACAATCTAACATAATCTGCCTCAGCCTCTCTTTGTAGCGCAGATATCTATAGCTCCAAGATGAGTATCATGGGCTCCAATGCTTTTATGTTGAGACATGAGCTCATTGAGCTCAGCTGTACTGAAGGCCTTTTTGGTGGTGATGGGAAATGTAAGATAACTGCGCAAAGGAGATGGTCAGCATGAGTGTCTGAATAAAATGCAGTCATCTCAGAGGGCAAGAAGCAAAGGGCTTTGTACATGTACAAAACAAGAAGTGTATAGGGTTGAGGATCTTTATGGAGCTGTCTCTAGCTGAGAACAGACTTTTGATATGAAGTTGGTCCTTGGAATCTGGTGGGCAAATGGGAGAGCGGAATTTAGTGAGAGAGCAACAGAATAGTAGAAGTAGATTTTAGTAGCCTAATATCTCTTGTACTGCTAACATAAGGAGATTATGCCAATGTGTGATGACCACTGCATGGAAAGCACTGCTTGGCTTTGCTGTTAGCTTGCATTCAAACTCCATTGCTGTACCGTGCATGGCATGCAGCAATCTCTCTGCCTTATGTGGTAGAGGACCCATAATGAACGCTGATGGCTGTGCCAAGCAAAGATTTGTACCTGGTAGGAGAACCCCTGACCTCTGTTTTTGCAGTGGCTGAAGGCTCCTTTATACAATTAGTCAAGTTCAAAGGGCTTCAAGCAAGGGTTTCCCTAAGCATTTTTCACATAGTTATTTTAACTATGCAATAAAATAATTAATAATTCCATATGATATCTAAATTTGGCTGCAAGATATCCCCAGGAGCCATCAAGGGCATGAAAGAAGGCATGACAGAGTATAGAGGCAGTTTTGGCTAAGGCAGTGGGTAGTATAGAAAGGACTGGCCAAGTGATTCAACTCCACAGTACCATTATCAGATAAACCACCTAGAAACATCCAGTGTTTTGTGCTCACTGCTGTTTTCAAACTGTTAAAATGCCTCCCAGCTATACCCAAATACCTCAGCATTTTAAAACAGCAGCTTCTCTTCTCCATCCCCGTCCCTAAAATGTATAAATTGTTCTCAACAGTAGAAATCACAGACTCATTTGTCAGCAACAGCAGCAAAAGTTCTCTTCACCCCTTTCCTATAAAGAAAAAATACCAGAAATTTTGCCATGTGATTGGGAGCTTATAATAGGAGCCTATTAGCACAATGCTAAATTTGGGGTATTTCAGAGAAGTAAATCATTATGTCTGTTGCTTGATTTGTGGCACATGCACAGTTGCCGTTCAAGTTTCCCTGGAACTGGAAGAGCGGTCTGGCCAAAATGCCATGATAAATTTTAGAGTGACTACCAGTATGCAGAATGGGCTGGTTTAAAAACAACAAGCCATGGCTTCTAATCAGTGCTTGACATGTGTCCAGTTTTCTAAAATTGAAGTGAAAGGTGAGGCTGGTTATTCAGAACACAATCCATTCTTATTTATTTGCATCCACGCATTTCAAATTCCAAGTTTACATTTTTAAAGCTAAATAAAGTTGCCTTGTGACACTCATATTGTATCTATTACATATTTCACTTCAAAACCTCATCTCTCCTAAAGCCTCTTCAGTGTGCTTGAAGTAGCACAGCGAAAGAAAAGGAATTTTCAGTTTAACTAGAGCACTGACATTCTGTTACACAATTCGATCTTGTCTATTTACCAGCTCTTAAAAAACAGAAGACACTAAACAAAACAAAACAAAAAAATAATGCTGAATGCATCCAGCCAGCAGTGCCATAGGTGTCTGAATGCATCTGTAGCTTCCCTCTCACTCATCAGTGTAATTGTTGTCATGTTATTCCATTTTTTGATTAGGCTGGTCCGCCAAGCTCCCAGCTTTTCCTGGCCAAACGTTCTTCTGCTGGTTGTCATGGTGACTGCATTGTTAGCGGGGAGAAAGGCTCTGTTGTCTGCCATTGTTCTGTTGTGCTTTAGGTAATGCACGAGGCATCACAAGTGAAGTGGATGGACCTTTTTTGCTCGGCATCATTGCCGAGTATTGAAAATCTCACATAAAAAAGGAGCAAATAGGCCCTGACCAAAGAAATAACCAACTTCTTTTTTTTGCTTTCTTCTTTTTTTTTGCTTTTTTTTTTTTTTTTTTAAAGAAAGCGCACATTATTATAAAGAGGTAAAACAGCACTGGCGGTTAACTGAATAATCGAAGAAAATGCTATAGAAATTATATTTATTAGAAGAACAATTGCCATGATTTGGATGTTACTATACAAGAGTAACCATTTGGCAATTTAGCTTGAATATAGTTTTAAAATATTCGTTTCTCCAGCTTGCAATGTCATTTAACCTCAGATTCCATTTAGCTTAAAACACTACACTCCAGGAGTTGAATACAATCATTTGTTTTTTAAAATTTAATCCATGAATAGCTACTTTTAAAGTAGGCTACCACAGTTTATTACATTTTATACCATTGTCAGATTATGTAATCACCAATTTTCTTTTTTTTTTCCCACAAAATGAGGTTTTACTCCAATTTTAATTAAACTGTCTGAAAAAAAATACTAAAACAACATACATTATTCACAGGTTTGACTTCCACAATCAGATAGTTTATTTAAGAGACAGAAAAATTGCAGGAAAAGCCCACAGAAAGTTCTTCAAAGAGCCTTATTTAAATGGATTTCCAGACAAGATCTTGCCTTTACACTGTGATTAAATAACAACTTTTTAACAGCCATTTACACATTAAATATAAAAAGAAAACCTAATGCAAATCCTTAAAATAATCAACAGTATATGGTTTGTGAATCTGATTTTCAGCCTCTGTTCAAATTCATCTGCTGATCCCATTAAGGGAAATCAGCAGGGTACCAGCATTTCTCTCCCATCATTCCAGGGGGAAAAACCATCTTTCAGCAGAACCTGTCACTGGATGTCACCCAAGTTCTATGAATTTACAGGAAAAACAGCACTATTTTATCAGAAACACTCAAAAGTCTTAAAGAAGGCAAGTGAAAACAAGCATGGAAGCCAACCCAGCTTACCTGTAAAGCTGGCAGGGGCAGAACCTGCGCTCAGGCAGCCATGGATGTGCTCATGTCTCTGGTAGAGCCACTGAGGTTCATACGCTGTGGCTTTCAGCTGCCTGATATCTCACACACCTGGAGCAATGAGAGGTTTACAACTGCTGGCACAGGCAGCTGAAAAAGTGCCCAGAGAGGTTTAATTTGGGTTGTAATACATATTGACAAACATTTTTCCTCTTCAAGTTTGTAAAGTGAGAATGACATTTTTCCTTTTCTTCCTTATTTAGTGGGATTTTTTTTCCCAACCATTTTTTGAGCCCAGCAGACTGGAGCCATTCCATACCCTATGTGCCTCCTGTATTGGGGACTGCTGGTGGGATGCACAGCATCTGAAAGTTTTTGCCTCCCAGGTGCTCAGCTCATCCATGCGTCAGATTGGGAATCTAAAAAGAAATGGTAGGAGATGCAGATTTCCTTGCAAGGGAATAAATACAAACGTATAATTGCAGGAGCAGCTCTTTGACTAATGCCAAAATAATGGAGGCAAAGATGAAAAAAAAAATTGCCATGAACAGGAAACTTCTTAATAACTACTATGTGTCCCAGGGAAATGGTTTGTTCTTTAGGAAAAAAAGGTTGTCATATTATGAAGTTTGTCTGCTTTTAAACCTCAGGAGTGGGGATTCCAGAATAACAAAATTACTTGGGCATCTATGCCACAATGACTTCCCATGAGTACTACCTCCTCAGATCCCTTGTAATTTCTAGTTTTCTAACAAATTACTTTTTAAAGCTAGAGAAATTAGCAGCCTTCGTACAAGTTTCCAAGGAACATCGAAGTACAGTGACTCTTACTTTGAGTTTGCTGAGGACTCTAGCTGGCCCCAGCACTTGCTGGACACAGCGGCAATCTTGTCGTCCTCACTCCTCTGGCCCAGGGTGCTCTGGACATATGCCCAGGAACCTGCATAACCTCTGAGACTGGGTAGTAAATCAGGATTTATCATGCCTGCATACAGGCACACAGATTATTTACTTGCACAGCAGAGGCAGGTCTGCACACAGCCTTGCATCAACTAATGCCAGCAGAGGTATAATTCCTACTAAATTCCTAATTCTCTTTTAATTCTATGAAATTACTATATAGCCCAGTTCATTTTACCCTTATTAAATTCAGGAGAGCTTTTCCATAAGGGATAGCTTCAGAAACACTAATATAGGACAATTGCTGTTTTTTGGAGAGCTCTATTGCAAGTGTATTGCCTTCTCAGCTGGAAAGGATGATTACTGATGTCTGAAAAAGGTACTTACAGCTTAGTACACAGTAAACATGTATTCTGTTTTCCTTTTGCTCTGTTAAACAATATAATACATAGCAAAAATCTACAGAAAAAGCAATCAAAACAGACACACTTTAAGAAGAATCCCAATGCTTCTTAATTTGTACTTCATTCTTTCTGTCAGCATTTCCACCCGTATTCATCACTGAATATTCATTCCTGTTTCTGTCTTTGGGCTGAGTGCGGCAGCAGCCCAGCAGAGTCACACAGGTACTTCGGTGAAACGGGAGAGAAGACATCCCTCCCCCATTACTGCTGCATCGCAGGCGGGTCCCCAGCCCCTCTCTGGTTTGGGAGAGCTGAGCTCCCCATCAACCCCCTTTCCCCTGCCTGATGCGCTGAGAGCTCCCCCTCCTGTTACAGCCAATCTTAACTGCAGTTGACAGATTAATATTACTACCTCATTTTAATTAATTCCTCTCCTCAATTCAAAAAAGCACATCTGGTGCTTTTCAGAGCCAGACAAAGCTTCTTTCCTCCCATCCTCTCCTGAACATCAATTAATAACTTGGCAACAAAAAGAAAAGAAGGGTTTGTTCTCTGTACCTAACAGTCACAAGTGACAGAGAGAAAGAAAAGGGACTTGCTCCAGACAGAGGTCAAGGGAAATGACAGAACTGCCAAATCTTCTGTGTTTCTGCAACTCAGCAGAGCTTATTAGTGACACAGCTACTGTGGCTGTGCAGTTTCCAGACCAGGATTGTCTCACATCTCTTCAGCTTGAAGTGCACGAAAAATGATGTGTAACTCATTTCATCCATTCAGGCAGGTGGTTAACCATTTGTTCCCAGGCAACTGCCCAAGCCCAAAAGGTGATTTCAGACCTTACTGACAACATTTCAACTCTCAAATCCACGGTTCAATTCATACATAGAAGTGGTTGCCCTTCCAGAATTTCTCAAATCTGTAAAATCTGCTAATACAAGTAGAAGACACACAGCATCCTGAGCCTGAGTCCTACATGGCTCTGTGCCTCGCAAACACAACACAGTGACCAGTGGCACAGAAGACAGTGAGGATGAAAACCAATTCCCAATTCTACAGAGCAGGTGGAGCTCTCTTTCATTGGAAAGATGAAAATAAGGGATGTTACTAATAGAAAAAAAAAAAAAAAAGGCATGAGTTTGGCATAAAAAAGGACAAAAGATTTTACATCCATTTGTGCGACATTAAGAGATGCAGGAATAAACTCTGACTCTGGATATGTCCCATGGTCTCCCACGAGAGCAGATCTGCAAGCAGGGATACATCAAGCCCAGAGGGATGGGACAGTTGAGCCCAGGATGTGCCCATCTGGCTGGCAAGGTGGGTTGACCAGCACAGGCCATGCCCTGCATGGGCAACCATTGGTGCTCTGCAGGTAGGAGATCTGGTGGCCATCTAAGACTGTTCACCTCAAAGTCACCGCTGGAAACACATTCAAACACAGCTCAACATTTGCCATTGAATTTTGTGACTGTTTCCTGTTTTCCAGCCTCACCTCAAGAAATATACTGATGCCAGAAAAAGCACATGAAACTTTCCAGGATGATAAACATCCATGATAAGTAAGGAGAAATGTCACTGAGTCAAAACCAAATGTGAGATAGAAATTAAAGGAATAATTTATTAGATTTTCAAAAGGGAACAATTTATTAGATTTTCAAAAGGGAAAGGTGCCATAGCATTCTTTTGTTGTCTACATGCAACTCCAGAATCTCAGTTCTTCAGTTCCCATTGCAGCGACAGGCTTTGAGATGTCCAAACTGGCTTCCTTCTTTTAAACTTAGCATTATTGCTAACTCAGTAACTGAGGTTTGTGACTTGTTTGGGAGAATGGCTTTTCCTTGGAGTTTCACTTTGTTGATGCCTTTATCCCAGCTTTTTAATACCTACGTTCTTCCTTTCTTCCTCCGTTTTGTTTTATCTCATTTTTTTCCCCCACCAAAGACATTCAGCATGGATCCCTCTCTGAAATCCCTGGATTTCAGTTCTTCTTGGGACCCCATTTTTTAATGACCAAATGCTTTGTGCCTACTACTCAAGGTGCTAGTATATAAACAGTTACATGTTTTAAAAATCAAAATAGGCATGAAAACAAGATAAAAACTGTATTTATGCATAGTTTATATCAAACACAAGCATGTATTTTGTATCAGATGGGAAAACGTCTTCTCACAGGTTAGAATTTTTTTAGACATGAGGTGAATTTCATTACAACTAAAAAAATGCAGAAAAAAATGGGGGAAAAAATAGCTGATGAACCTAAAAAACCTAAAAAATTCAATTCAGCTGTACCAAAAAGTAAGATTCAGCATATTAGCAGTATGCTCACTCTTAAAACATATTTTAAAATTTTTATTTTATTTTTTTATAGACCTGACTGTCACACAAAATACAAGGGATGGAGCTGTGTTAGCTAATCTGCTGTAATCCTTTCAAATCTCTGAAAGAACAACAAGCGCTTGATAAGCAGGGTCACGCTGGGGCAGGATTTTGATAGGAGACATCTAAGGAATGTCTAGGTGCTTCAGGAAGGGGATGTGAGTGATTTAGCAAGATGGCTAAATCAGCAAGCTTTCTCCCCCTCCACTTCAGTAAGGAGTAATAGGAGCAGAGCATGTGCTGCAGACAGAGCAGCCTTTCAGGGGAGACAGATGTAATACAAGAAATCCCATTCGAGGTATTATTTTATCAGGCGGTGGTTTTAACAGACACCAGCTCAGGTAAGTACATTTGACCTTGTTGACTGATGGATAAACTGTTTCCCACATCCAGTCCTAAAATTTTCAGGGTGTTGCCAGGTGCTGTTAAGCCATGCCATAAACCATGCTGTTCACCCATTGTCTCGAGCCACTTCTCTTTTAGACACTTTGTTCATGATAAAAATGTGTTTCTGGAAAGTGCTTATAAATTGCAGGAATGCCAGCTGCACCCATTACAGCTATCACCCATATCAGTTCTAGTGTTGGTTTTAACAGCTGATTATATGTATAATCACTGAAAAACAGATGATATGAAATACCAGTAAATATTTTTAATTAACTCCCCATAAAGTTCCCATCCAAACCAAAAAAATAAATAAGGTAGAATTATTTTAGAAGTACGTACCTTGCACTTCTGAAATATTATACAGGCTGTGCTGGCAAAAACAACTGCACTCCAAGAAAATATTTGATTGAAAAGTCAGTATCTGTGACTTACTGAAAGAAATGCAGCAGTTTCAATGAAAAGAGTAAAAACCTCTCAGACCTCATTTTATGCTTTTTTGTTTCCACTGAGCATATTTTAAGACTAATCAGCCTTATAAAAGGTACCACTGTTAATCTACTGTTTGTCTTCATCTTCACTGCAGCTGCTTAGTAGATAGAGAGCAAACAAAACCAGAATTAAGGTCATTCCATTTAAATCCTTCAGAGTGGAAGACAAGGACTAAATTATTGCTGAGAATTACATGAAGGAAAGCCCAGGATAAGATACATATTGTTTATTATTTGCCAGACCCATAGTGGTACTGCATTTACATATTTGTGAAGGGATTACATTAACATTTTATGAGATTAACTTGGGTAGCATGGGGAGCTTCTCTGATATAATGTCCACACAAATTAAAAGTACAGACTGTGTATGATTCGTATGGGTGGTGAGAAATAACCCAAACGTTCCAGCTACCGATCAGCTGCAATGCATGAAATATAATTACATTTTTTCACATTAAAAATGTAAAAAACTTTATTACATTTCATGATGTAGAACAGGTCTGAATAACACAGGATCATTAAGGTAAAAACCTTAATGGATCATTTTGTTTTCTTTCACTAGACACCTTAAACTCATACTTTCATATTTTTAAGGCAGAAGGAGCAATAGCAAAAAAGATCACTTTTATGCTAATAATAAGAAGTCATTTCACAATAGTCAAATATGACTAAAAAACCCACACTCTTTTTCTTCAAATTAGGAAATATTCCCTGGAAACTACTCTATAAATAATACATAGTAGGGTTTAGTGTAATCTTTAGTATGAGAACATGCTTTCTTTAGAGCCAACAGTAACACCACTTCAAGAAGGAAATGCTGTGTGAAGAGAGGATCTTGCAGCTCTCTCCCACTTTAAAATCAAGTACATAGGCTCCAGAATATCACCAGCCCCCAGGAGCCTGACGGCTACAAGGTATGAGTCAGCTCCACCACTCTGGCCTCTCAAGTGGCAAGAGGAATGTCCCGGTTTGGTTCCCCGTGCTGGCTCAGGCTTCCCGCACTCAGCCTCTGGGAGGCTCACTCAACACCGAGGCTGGACAGAAATCAAATATTAGCAGTAGGTATCTACAAAGGGAAAAAAAAAAAAAAAAAGAAGGGGAGCATTTCAGGTGCTTGAAAAGAACCTCTGCCCACATGTGATGCAGGCGGGGGTGAGCTGCTCACAGGGTTGTGATCTGCTCTGGGGAATGCTGTGTGCTCCAGTGAGAGGGGTAACCAATCACACCAACATAAGTTTGGATCCTTCTCTTTTCAAGCAACAATTTTCATAGGAGCTAAGTCTCAAAATACCAAACCACTGCAGATTTACAGACAGCCTCAAAAAAATCCTCTTTTCCTGGGGAAATTCCTCCCTCCCTCCCTCCCTCCATCCCTCTTTTCTCCTCACTATACACAAGATTTTTTTGCTTATCCTATTTCATTTGGTCTCCAAAAACCCCTTTGCCTTTTCAAGCTGAGTAGCAGCTTGAAAAAAGTGAAGATCCTTTAACCACAGTTATGCATTGGCTGTGTCTGCATTCTGTGAGAGGCAACAGCAGGCTGGTGAAGGGTGACCCAGACCAGGGACATGACCTCCTGGGTGACCAAGCCACTAGGACTCACTGCGTCTACAGGTCACACAAGTGATTTCTTCATCTTGTTAGGAGCCAGCAAACCTTTGGGAGGGAGTTTTGTCCCAGTCCCTCAGATATCTTAGCAACACACTGAGTCAATTGGACCATGCTCTTCAATTGGTCACATCTCTTCTTCTAACAATTCACCTACATGTGTTTAATTTTATGTGGCTCTCCTGTATCAGTATCGGCTCCTATACCAGTAACTGGATGAATTACTAAAGCAAATGAAAAGCCAGTGGGTCATAAATCTTTCAAGGGTCAATCACTGGCAACAGTGAAATTTCTAGGAATATCCATCAACAGAAGATTCAGGGTGAGGTGAAACTAACAGTATTTTTTTCTCCCTTTTTAAGGAGTTCAAAATGAAAAACACTGCTGTATGTTTTACTCTTCTCTGTAGAGTATGCCTGTTTGTATTGGGAAACCTAACCTGTGTCTGCATTCCCCATACAAAACACTCTTCATTTATCCATTTAGGACATATATAGCTTTAGTGTCATAGTGCTAAGGACTTTCACTAAGGAAATAATGGCTATATGCAGTCAACTATCGGGTAAAATAACACTGAAGATAACAGTCATTACTAGAGCCACTGAAGAAATACATAAAAATTCTAAAACTGTCAGAGGTGACATCTGCAAATAATGTCACTTGCATTCTTACATCTCTGAAATGTCTTGAAACACTTACACAAAAATGTCACTAACATAATTCACCACAGAAAAGTTACAAGGATGACAATAATGACAGGGCTATATAAAAAAAATGCTAGAAATACTTAATATAAGGAAAATATTTTTCTTTATGTACATATATAAAAGAAAAAAAAAAAAGGATTCTGAGTCACCTGCTGACATGCTGAAAGCACTCTGAATTTACCTTAGTGCAAAAAAAACCCTGAGCCCCAAACACAAACTATATTTTTAGAAATCTAACTAGAGCTTAGGATTTAACACACTCTGTATCTGGGAACATATGAACATATGAGTCTGTTTTCTTGTATGCACATAAGGTCAGAAATCATCTCCCCCTCATTCCCTGTTCTTTCTGTGAAATGCTGGTACTGTTTTTTATTGTCATAATCATCTACAGTCATGACATGTATGTGTCATTTCAATACTAAAATAATAAGAAGACACAGAGCTCTATGGAGAAAAAAAAAGTCCTGGGAGGCACAAATGGAGAAAGGCACTGTTGCTTCTAGCCCTGACTTGTTGGAAAGCAAGAGACAAGTCACAAACAGACATATGTCATCTAATGCATTAACATGCATTTCCATCAGCATGACACATGCCAGTGGTGCTGGCAACTGCCAAGTCCTGTAAGCTTGAACTTTAATTCCCGGATGATGGTATACTAAGTCCATAGCATGTAGCATTAACAGCAAACTTGGAAAACCTATGTAACACCACACAAGAGCTGTCTGTCCAGTTTGATGATATTTTCACAAAAATACATTGTATAGCAACACATCATAAATGGCTTTATGTATTTGTAAAACACTCTTTAATGTTTTATCAAAGTTGACTTAGTAGTTGGGATAAAAAAAGAAAGGAAGAAAAGGATGGTATTCAGCTTACAATGATAATTAAGGAACTAAAAAGTTATTTATTTGCAAATGTTAGTCTCTTGAAAGGAAGTTTCATAGAGGTTGAATTAAATAATTTATCTAACAAAGAAGGCATTATATTTGTAACGTAAATATTGACTGACTTAGCTAATGAGTAGCTGTGTATAAACAGACTCCTCTTTTTATTTCAACTGGAGTCTAGAGCAGACAGCTTTGTATATTTTACAGTCTCTTGTACCTGAGCCAACAATTGACAGTGGAGGAGATCAAAGCCTTGATACAGAGATGCCAAGCAATTTGTGTATAAATGTGCTCCTTAAAAAATGATAAGAGCACAAAAGAAGTTTTAAGATACTTTTGTCATGGTTTAAATAGGTAATTACTGATGAGCTGTGTTGAAGTTGTACACAATGTACCAACAGGATAAAAATGCTTTCTATTTTTTTCCCCCCAGATTTGTAAATAAGAATATATTTTACATTAAAAACAGCCATGACTCTTTCTGTTCTCAACAGGAATATTTCTTTTGACTCCCTAAATATTTCTTAATAATTTATGCAGTGGGCTAAGACGTAATTTCTTCCGCATAATTTACCTGAGATATTTAAGGAGACATCAAGGAAAAAAATGCCTTCAGTGGCCATAAGATGCTCACTAATAATATCTGCTCAATTAAAGTAATTTTTAACACATTAAAGTATGTATTGGCACACAGAGTGAGAACATTCAGTTCAAGATTCAAGCCTCTTCACCGTTTCTATTAAAGTTATGCTGCCTAATTTATGAGCAGGCTGAGCACGTTATGCTTCCATAAATTGTTGTGTAAAGAAAATTAAAAGAATAAAAGCTGTAAGGTGTATTTCACAACCAGCTTGCTGAGATTGTAGAACTATAGAAAGTAGTACAATGTACTACAATGCCTTCAACAAATTGAAATACTTCATGTATTACGCTTTGATTCCTATACATTGTTTGAAGGGTTAAATTGTGGGCACAAGTATTTTCTACTCATATAACAAAGTACTTGGCGTCTTCACTTTTTATTATGCAATAGAAGATAACAAGTCAAAAGTACAAATGTAACACTTAACTATGGCTCTTAGAAATGAACATTATAACCCTAACTCTTGAGTTGTTTTCTCACACTAGCAACAAAATTGGCTAGAACAAAAGGGAAAGGTGAATAATATCTGAACAACAGACACTTATTTATTGCGGTGTAGTACTAGGAGACAAGCAGACTGGAGAGGAACTGAGAGAGAAAGGCACCTCTCCATGCAGATATGTATTAAAAAGAAAAACAAACAACAAAACAAAATGAAAAAGTAGCATCTTGCATTAATTCTTCTCTGTTACAAATGATTCAAGGCAACAGACTACCAAACCTGCAACTCGTTTCAGTGTGGACTTGTGGCTGAATGAGTTCTGGGGTGACCTCTAATACAAGAGTGGCTTTAAACAATACACTCTATATGGTGTAGATAAATGTTCTTGCATTGTAAGATCAGGCTGGGTGTGAGAGGAAGCATGGGTATGACTCCTCAGCCTGTATGTGCATTGCTGTTAACAAAACCAAAGAGCACTGGCTGCAGGCAGCAGTGGGTGACTCCAAGCTCTGCCTGGGTATGACTGCAGTGCATGTGCACGCATGTGTTTGTCTGCGGAGCAGCAGGAAGGGAGTGTTGTAGTGACTGGAAATACACCCATTGCAGCTTTAAAACAGCCAGTTCCAACAAGAACATCGTGAGTGTGTAGTCCAGGAACCAGAGTACATCCCAGTCATTGTGATCTGAGCAGCAACTTCTGCAGGAGGCTGGGTTTGAGTGTCTGCTGCCATCGCACCTCTGCCTCCAACACAGGTGGATCTTCTGCAGCAGCAGTTTCCTGAGCATAGGTAGAAATCTACAACACTGCTCCCACTGCCTCTTACTTGTCTCACACCTGTGCTTTCTCTGTGCTTTGGGGGAAATCTGAACATGGACTTTATTCTCCAGCCACAGTGTATTTTACCTAGGTGTAAAGACACAGGCCTAAAAAACTAATTTTAATGATTTTTTTACCCCATTTGCTCTAATTAAAAAAGTTGGAGTAGTTGAAAATAAATATTGAGTGGGTATAAATCCCTTTAGTGCTATATACATAAATAACTGTGCTCACACTTACTGTACTGCAATCCAATTCCAGGCCAGCAATTCATGAAAAATCAAATAATCATCAATCATAAAATCAAGAGAAAGGCAGAATTAGAGTTTTTCTGCCAGTTAAATCTAGGTTTGACCTGTAAGTGTGATCCGGGTAAGGCAGTCTGGGATTTCCAGATAGAAATATAAAAGTCAGGCACAAGCCTGTACTGTTGCTGCTACAGGACTATTTTCCATCTCTCACTGAGGGAGGAGAAGGCCTTAATGTAAGAGTTGGAATGGGACAGGGATCCCATACCACAGTGCAGGTACCACAGCTGGGATATGGGATGCTTTCCACAGCCAGGGGGATGTCTACCCGCTGAGAAAACAGGTTCCACAAAGCAGCATTCAACCTGTCTCCAACACAGCAAAAGCAAACCTGACACTGACTGCAGATCCAAGGCAGTGGTTTTACTCTTCCTTGCCACTGCTGCAGCGACAGGATTTACCCCTCACCTAGCATCGCTCCTATTCCCCATTCCTCTGCCTTGTGCTTCCTGTGCTTGGCACAGCTCTGGGAACACGAGTGGAGCCAGCACTGCTGTTGGAGCAATGAACGTGATTCAGGTGGGCAAACTCCCCAATGTGGTCTATCTCTTTCTTTCCTGTGTAAGCCCTTAATTTCTTAGGGAGAGCTTTAAGTCCTTCATTCCTCTTGAAGAGAAAAGGAGACCCAAGAGGTTTAAAGTAATGACGCTTATATAAAAACTAAAATAAAATGATTAATAATTAATATCACAAATAATAATTATTAATTAATTATTGGTTAATTAATAATTAATTATTAATATCACAAATTCAGGGTGTGTTCAGTTCTGGCCTCGACTGTGTCTGCAACTTCACATACACTAAGAATACCCCCAAAAAAATAAAAGTGGGTAACAGATGCAGGCCCCTCGGGTCTTTGTGGACCCGCCCCTAGGAGGGATCTCTGGTGCCTCGGCCAATCAGTAGCTGGGTTAACCCTAGCCAGTGTATGATTGATGGACGATCCTACCAATCAGAGCCCGGATATCACGGCCCGGTGTGTGATTGATGGATCGTCCGGCCGGGCCGGGGTTGGGGGCGGGGCTCTGTCTCACCAGAGGGCGAGGCCTGGCCCGGCCCCCGCCACCCTCACGGGCCTTGGCTCTGAAAGCCAAGCACCTGCGGTCTCTGTTTATAGTGTTCCTTGAAACCTCCCACACCACAGTCTTCCTGGCGTTATTTTCCCACTGTCAATATTTGATCACTTTATTTTACCCCTTTCACTAAACTATTGCTACACAGAAGAAGAAAGTATTTTCATTCACCACTGCCGTGTTCTATGAGACCCCGGACATCAGGCACCTTTCCTGTTTACATAATGATTTGCAGGATCTTTCCTAGTTATTATGGTAGATGGCTGACATTTATTACACATAAAAATCATCCTTTATCAGATTTTAAACCCACCCATGAAATGTTACCTCTGTCACCTAGTGAATGTCTTGGAAATACATGGAAATGCCAGTCACCATGAGAGTTCCCCATTTTTCTGTATTTATAAGTTTCCAATCTGTAGAAATAGAAAGCCTTCTCACAGCATATCACCCAAACCTGGATTTATCACCAACTATAACTGAGAAATCTAATAATTTATTGTTTAAACACAGAATGACAAAACCGTAACAAATTTTAAAAACCAGTATGCTTTCAAAAAATTCACTTAAGTTTGTGATCCTTTTGCTTATCTACTCTACCTTCTTAGAAGCTCCTGGTACCTTTTTCCAGGTTAATTGTTCTCCAAACTTTGGCAGGCAAGCCTCGAAAATTTCTCAACATTGTAGATCTCCTGGGTTTTACTGTTTAAGATTATCACAGCTATTTCAATCAGGTTCCCAAAAAATGCTTCTTCCATCCTTTGTCTTCCTGTTCATCAGTCTCTCGTTTTCTGTGGTGGGTCCTGGGAAATCATATGGACATGGAGAGGCTTAAATAATTTTAAATAATTTCTCCATTCCTAAATTACCTGTGTGCATAGATCCCTATCAGTGGATTACTAGATTTGGACTGTAAATTCTCTTTGTTAGCTTGTCCCACAACCTTAAAGGCAGACTGGCAAAACGTAGAGTTGTAGAGCAGTTCACATATATGTTCAACACCACAGAAAACAAAAACTAAAACATCTGTAGATGGTGAAGGCAAGTGAGATACTTGGTTTGGGATCTTTCCCCCTCCTCACCTGTTAATGAAGGGACATGAACACCGTGTTACACACCGGGTGTTACATACTCCCTGTGTCCCTCCCGTGCCCCAGCTAAGCACGCTGCAGCCACCTTCGCTTGCTCATGGACCCCTCTGCAGCACCACCTCACAAGCCGTTCCAAGAAGGAATTCAAGCTGTGCTCACAGCACAGGTCACTCTGTGGTCTGTGCCCTGCGCAGACTAAGCCTGGTGTTGCTCCCAGTGGGAGACAGAGGAGGGAGAATGGGCACAAACATTTCTGCATCTGTTCCTGAAGGGCCAGAGGCTGCCTCTGTCCTTGAGCAGTCCTCATCCAAGTGAGGTAGATCCATATATCTCAAAAATCTGCTCTTTCATTGTTAGAGAGACTGAAATGATTTATTGTTTGGCAGACAATTACAGTTTGTGCAGATTGAAGGCAAGAAGGTGTTTCTGCTAGGATTTCATCATTATCTGACATTTTCCACTGTTCGCAGATTGGATAATATGGCTGAGTTACATTAGCTTTGAAATTATTGACCTGTTTGTTACACAGGTAATAATTTGCATCCCATGCTAATTCACACGGGCCAAGCTTTCTCTCAATTTTATTTCTCAAGATATGAGGGCAAGCCAAAGTTAACTTGATGTCTGATCCTGATCTCACATCTTACTAGTTGTAAACAGAGTTATTCATAAACTATCGTACACTTTTTTGGGGGGCTGATATCTCATTTTCCTTTATCAATTTTTCTATTGACAAGCCTGTGCGTTAACATGCGACACTGTACATTCAAACAATAGGATATTGATGCATCTGTATCAGATATTAGAGGATAATGTGGTTTCTTTCTGAGCACCTGAACTGTTTGTGTATCTCTAGGTCTCACCGCATGTAACTCCAAAATTAATATAATCATTTTCCAATAAATACCTTAAGAATCTTTTGCACGTCACCACTATCAAAGGGAATCTCTTATTCCTTTCGGTGTAAGACTTAAAGTATCCTTTTTTCTTTTTTTGCATAGCAAACGGATTTTTTTTTAATTATTGTTTCACGTAAAGATATTTTTACATCCTAACTCAAAACCCAACCAGCCAATCAACCAAAAAAACCCCTCCAAACCCCACCCAAAAACTCAACCTGTAGCATTCAATTTAGTAGTAAGAATAAGGATAAATGATGTGGTGATATAAAGTGCCTAGATATGGGGCACTAGATATGAGGTAGATTCCATTGGCGTGAACATGCTTCTCTCTTTCATTATAACCTTCTGGTATTTCTTGCCAAAGTGCCCTACTAAATTTTCATGTGTCCATCACAGTAAATTTACTTCAAATATCTATGTTATTCCCACAAAAGAAGAGAATTCCCACAGAAGGGTTGCATTAGGCCACTTTAGTTCCCACACTATTTGGTAACACCAGATTCACAACTCTTAGTTATTTCATTAATGTAATAGTTGTACATAACTTCAAGAATTCTCCCTAAATACTAGAGCAGTACTAAGAGCAAAACTATTCTGTGGCAGACAAACAGATCAGATGTTGAGGTCAGGTACTGTAAGCCCACTATTGTAAGCACTTTCCAATTATTGAGACAGGAGCTGCCCAGGTGACACGAAGGGTGAGTGGAAATGAGAGTCATGAAGTCAGTTTCTCTGCCCTGTCATAACAACCAGTTGGCTGTAAATCGCCAGCTAACTGCATCCTCCAAAGGGTTACTTTAAAAAGAGCTGAAGATTTTTTTTCATATCATGACTGTTGCCATCTACAAATTGGGTATGTGAAGTGTACACATGCTTCCAGCATATTCAACCACCCTTTTCATTATATTCCACCCAAAGGAAAGTACAATCTCTTTCATCTTTCAACCTGAAACTACAGATATTAAGACTCAGAAAAAAAAAAAAGATAGCTCAGACTACAACATCTTCAGTTGCTGCATCTCCTAAGTATTATTATTCCAGCATCAAATACGGAATATGAAAATAAGATCAAAGAAGCACACTTTAAAATTTAAAAACACTAAGTTAACCCTAAAGATTTGCAAAAGGTGAATTTCCATACTGTTATGTAATTCTACAGGTTGTCAATAGTCCTAGCAACTGGATTACTCACGTAACTGCCTGGGAAGTAAATGTCCCTTTTCTAATTTTCTTGCAAAATTAAAAGGAAGAAGATCATTACAAAATTCAAACAAAACACTGATACTGATAGTAATTTTAAAATTTCTAACCACAATGAAATAGACTCTGTTTTACTGTGTAAGGCACAGAAGCAACATACAATGATTTGACATTTTAAAATAAATATTTTCAAAGAAAAATGCTAAAAATATCTCTTTCTGTATTTAAAGGTCCAATTCAACCGTAGATAACCACTAAAACATAAATTCCAATTGCAATCTGGTTACAATGCACACCAAGCACAAAAGCCCTCTAATGATCTTTGATTAGTTCTTTATTAAATTCATCAAGGGAGCAAAGAAAATTTAATAGTCTTCACCATTTGTCATCTTTCTGATTACAGTTTTGATTAGAACTTTCAGCTTTTTTTTTCTTCTTTCCTAGTCATGGCTATTACTGTGATAGTGATTCTTTCCTCTAGTTTAAGAAGTATGAGATAGGGAAAATGAAACACATTTTTAATTAATTTAAAAAATAATAAAATATGTATTTAACTAGGTGAGTTAATGCCTAAAAAAAGCCTAGTTAAAAATATAAGATCTTAAAAATGAAAAATAGCCCTTAATGGAATGTCTCTACATTCATACCATAAAAATTCTCATAGTTTAAGGTAAATATCTTGCTTAACTAATCAAATACCTTAGAGATATCCTACACACAGATTTCCGTAGAAGAGGAAGAAAAATATCCACATTTGAAGAGTAATTATAATTTTTTAGAAACATTTAAAATGTATTCTCCTATTTTGGTATTCAGTGTTACGACTCACTTATTCAATACTATCAAGGTGTTATTCTACTGTGCATGAGTGACACCTCTGTCATAAAAAACTGGAAAGAAACAAACTGAAATATTCTAAATAGATGAACCAATCTTCACAACACTAAGCACTATGTCAGTTAAAAAAGTGTGCATTTCAATCTCTTTTACAAATGTTGAAACTTTTATATTCCCAATGCAAATCCTGCTCTGTCACCTGCTATATGAAGCAGGCTCTGATTCACTGTGATGAGCGACAGGACTTCAGCTTTCTTATTTACAAGTGTTACTGCAAAAAAACCTTCAGCAGCAAGTACTGTTTTCATCAGCATGCAAAGGACACATTAATCAGCCACTGGGTAAAATCCTGAAACATTCCTGAACCGAGGGATAAAATCAGGAAGCCCATCTTTAGCCAGAGGACATCCCAAGCACTGGGCTGAAGAGTGTATTTCTCTCCATTCTTACATCCCCAGAGCAAGGAATCTTGAGATCTTCCTACAGATCTGAACGTCTCAGAAGAAACAGGAGGTTTGAGCTGCACCCCATCCCTTGTGTAGCCAGATAACTGCATTTTCAGGATGGGTTTTAATGTTATGTCATTATAGGAACTTCTCTATAAAACTAAAATGTTTCTTATATTTACAATTTGCCATATTGCAATTCCACTGAATATTAAGCTCTGTATTTTCCAAATATTTGCATTTCCATGTGCATAAATGAGAATTTCCCCTAGCTAATTGGAGCTCTTTTTTCTTCCTCACTGGGTGTTTACAATCTCTTATATGATCCAAACAATTAGGTGATACTGCAAACACAATGTTATGTTGGAGCTTTCCCTTGTGTGTGTGTTTGTCATGTGGTCCAAAAGGCAGCAGTCGTTTCTATCACATTTGGCTTAATAGTCATAGCAAGGGGAAAAATGAGGAGAAAGAATAGAAATAATGGAGGCATTTAACATTGGTGTTTACAGTAAAATTGGTACATCTTCAATGGAGAAGATTCATGATGTGACTTCTTCACTAGGATATGAAAGGCTTCATTGTAAAAATAAAGCTTTTCAGTCATGAAAAAGCATCATCTTCAGCACACAGAGCTTGCAGAGAGCCAGGAATCGTAAAATCTGCAGAAGGGCTGATAGCATCATTGAGAAGAAGTCAAAGTTTTACACCTCCTAAATGCTCTTTATTAGAAAATGATTTATTCAGTATAAAATAGGGTTTCAAAATGATGATGGGATTAATCAACTTGTTAGAAGAGAAAGTATTGAAATAACTTCACGGTTGGCATAGCCAGTTGTCGGATCAGCTCTCCCTTTCATAGGCACTTGTTATAACAGGCAGGGGGCTAACCCTCTTAGACATGGAGCTAATCAGTCCTTGAAAGTCACTTCATCCAGTGGAGTGGAATAATGTACTCTAGTGTCATTTGTCCACCTCTACCATTTGGAGCAATGTTATTTAGACTGTCCATTTTTGCCTCATCAGCTTCCATTTTGAAGAATTATATTTTTTTTCAATGGCATCTTTTATCAGAACATCAGGTTAAATGTATTGTCTCCTACTATCCCCTTTGTAGTGGGCATTTTAAAGACCAGTCTGTGAATACACAGCAAGATACAGAAAAAGCAGCTGCATAGTTGGAATGTCTATTCTTTAAGCTTGATTAAGTTCTCACAGAAAAGAAAGAAAATCTGGACAAGAAGTAAGATCACGATTAACGACCAAGAACAATATTTCCAGCTAAAAGTTAACTTAATCAACTTGCTGGACTGCAGGGTCAATTTACAATTACCATGCAGATGCCAGTAGCTTTCATCCTGCAGGCAGTGCACGTGCCTGCCCACCCTGTGCAAACAGATGTTCTTTGTCTCATTTTGCAATATTTGTTTCTGCCCTCCTCGCCACAACTGGCCGCCTGCCCTGTCTGCAAGAATTGGTTCTTTTCCTGAGACTGGGCTGGGCCTAATTGAACATGAATAGATTCCCTGGCCCCAAACAGGATCACTGAACTTGAAGAAGACAAAAGCTGATGGACAAGGACAACAGAATAAACTTTTCTTCACCACCAGCTTTTCTCAATGTCACTCAGTGCTATCAGTAAATTAAATGTCTTTCTCCTAGTACTTGGATATTCCTCCTTGGGAAATTTCCAGGAAATTAATAAAAGTAGGACTAGACTAAACAGTGTTGACAATTTGATTATATAATACACAGAATTCACCTGCTCACAGAAATCCTCTTAGTGTGTTAATTCCACTCTTTGATTACATTTATTTAGTTTGTGTGGCGAATGTGTTTTACTCTTGTTATAATACTGTCATTTTAGAAGTTCTTTCCTCCTGTCTGGAGGAGGCTGGTATCAACAAGGGAATAGACATCCTTTGAAATTTGTTCATCCAAATTGATTCGTAAAACGGGCACTTGGATGTTTCCTCTCTGTAATGCAGTAACAGCATGCAAGTGGCTACTTTGAAACATTTCAAAGTCAATAGCCACCATAGGGCCTCGGGTGTCCCTTGCTGTGTCCTGGTATCTTCCAGTGATTCCCATTACCTACAAAAGATCACGAAAATAAATTTTATTTTGCATAAATGATTGCCACTTAAATATCAATAGCCCAAAGGATGGTGCATGGATTTTAAAGAGAGCACTACCTTCCATGAGCTGGGAAGAGAGTCAGTCTTGCTGTCATGCAGAGGGGAATATTGATGCCATCTAGATGTTTTCAAGGGGTTCTTTGTTTGCACTGTTTGGGCCATAGTGTAAAAAACCATCTTGCTCAGTTAGCTTTTTCTTTTTTCAATGTCACTGTTCTTGTTTGTAATCACAGTGCATAATATACTCATTCCTGACAAAACAGTTGAAACAGAAAGGAAGCTAATCTGAAAATGATGGCATTCATTATACACATTTTTCTCTTTTGATTAAAGGGTTTCTTCTTTAAAATTAAAAAATTTCGGTCCTGTATTAAAAACCAGTGAGCTTTACTTTAAGAAAAGAAGTAAAACTAAGAAAAAAAAAAAATCCCCCCTCCCCTTTTCCTGTAAAAGCAGAAACTTTCCACAGACTTTTTATAGCTGAAGCTATTTTTTTAACTTTTATGATATTTAATTCATTTATTTCATCACAATGTATGCAACACATCTGATATAGGTACCTACAGAGCTTGGTTTCCTGTTCCCCTCCCCGCCAGTTAAGCATAAGGAAAAGTCATGACACTAAAATGAAAAGCAAATGCGGAGGAAGAAGAGGAAGGAAGATAACCATCCCAAGTCATATTTTCTGCTTCCCTCCAGGAATGATTCCTGATACCACTCATTCGAATAGAAAAATGAGTTGTGTTTTTTCCTGACCTTTTCCATCTAGTTACAAATGGTGTTACTTGAAAGGCTAACTCAAGTCTTTTGCATTGTGAGAGTAATAATGTATAATGGTACTTACATGTTGTAAATTAGGCCCTTGCCAATAAACATCCTTTTTAATCAGATACTTACATTATTTTATCTCATAATAAAGCAAAAATAACCTATGTGAAACAGGAAATAATCTATGTGGAACAGAAAAATTAAGTTAAGCAAAAGTAACTTTGCTGTTCAGTAAAAATTATTGGGTAGTAATCAGCTTCATTCAACATATCTTTATAATCAGAACTGTGAAAATGAAGTAAATTAATTTATCTTCACATCACAAATCACAATGATGAAAAAGAAGATAGGTGGAGATAACAAGATGTGTTGCTGTCAAATATGCCACATGATCACAAGTAAATATATATATAGTTAATGTTCTTCATTCATCCTTTTGTTATAATTATGGCAGATTTTCGATTTCTATCTTCACTTGTTGTGGTTCTTCATCATTATATGTATTTCTGTCACTAGAGGAATTCTGCTAAAATCCTTAGTGCTTCTGCATTTGAGTCTGTAAGCAACTGTTCACTGAATCACCTACTTTACACCTGCATGGAAGAACAAATTGATGTTTAATTGTTTTATGGAAATAATTGTTGCTTAAAAGGAGAGCAGGGGACCTTTCTGCAACTCTCCTGTAAAAATTGTTTAAAAGTATTTTAAATTCAATATCTTGATAATTTCTGCCTGAATACATCAGATGAGATCTTATTTAAGTCAAAGGAAGTTGTAAACTGAAATAAATCCCAATATTAGCTGAAAGCTAAATTGAATGGATTGCGTATAACCTATATTATTAGTTGAAATCAATTTAATTGTTTAAATTAACAAAGCATAGTTTAAAAAGGAAAACATAGTTATGTTTTCAAAATGCATATAGCATCCTGAAACTTTGCTCTTGGAGGAGGGACACAGATCAGTGCCCACTAACTGCCTACGTTTCAGTGATCTTCTGCAATGCTTTCAGTGTCCCAGGTGGACACACACTGCTCCCTTGCTGTCTTTGCTTACAACTGTCAAATTCCTCCAGTGTCCTCTCCTATGACTTCCCATCCTAAATGCACTGTACTTCAAATCCTAGGACAATTACGGGTAGCTATGTGCCACATTACCTGCTAAGATAGGTGTTTCATGCTGGAGTTGGGTGATATCTGGCTGTTACTATTTCTCTGCAATCTAACATTACAGTGCAATTGGAGCAATGTCTCTGAAAGACCAGTTCAGTACATTAGCTCTCAAATATGAAAAAATACACTTTCATCATTGAAATTATTCACTTATAGCAGCACTTCAGCAAAACATTGTCCACACTGACCTTGCAATTATATCACATCTAGCGTGTACTCATTTACATACTGTGTGCTTTTCCACCTGTAATTGAGGCTATTAAGCAGAATGCAGAGGCTGAGCTCCACCCTCTGTATCTACCAGATTACACAGAAGGTGCAAACTCAACAAAATGTGCTGGGGATGCTGCTGCTGAAGCTACTCTATGAGGGCTCATTGCCCAGCAAAGGAGCACTCCTGCATGGCAGGTGCTGCTCAGCATCTCTCACTCAGGAGAGGTTATGCCATTCCCAGTGTACATCACACATACGGCTTAGTAAAAATCATTCTAAGATAAACTAATCTGGAAAAAGGGGAAACATGGTGATGACACAGTCTCATTTTTGGAATTAGACTAGAATTAAAATTTTAGATTAGATTAGAATTTTTTCAATAATTTTAATGCTGCTGTTTGAATTGCTCCTTAGAAGGGTAATTCTTTGTATTTTTAGTATTTCCTTGATTGAGTGAGGAACTTCTAAAAATGCTGAATTTTTAACTACCAAATCCTTTTTAGATTTAAATAACAAACTTTTCAGGATTTGGGAATTAATGTGTCAGGTTCATCTAGCTCCTGAAAATACCAGCAAATTAAATCATCACTTTCATTCATACAAAAATATCTTTAAATATTTTATTTTACAACACTTTTTGTTTTGCACACTGCTTGGTTATTAATATACTATGAGCTGAGAATACTGATGACCTAATTTGCTTCTGAAAACGTGAAAAATGTCTAAATCAGAAATGTCCTGAGGGGAAGGCCCAGGGGAAATAATAATATCAAAGTAAAGCCATCTTGAGATCTTAATCTGGAATAGTATTTTACATTGTTCTTACCATATAAAGTAATTATGGAATCAACTATTAGAAGATGTTGAATTAGAGCCTGGATGGCACCAAAAATCACTGTTGTGAAGGACGGGACAGGACATTTGCATGTGAAAGGATTGTGAATAGTATCTGTAAAGAATTGTGAAATTACTTCCATATTTATTATTATAATTTTGTATCATCACAGTCTCATTTCAGCATGACCTGCAAGAATAGATTAAATTAATGTCATTTTCTCTTCTTGTTAACATCTTTATCACAAGAGCAAGCTGTCACAATTTTAGTGTCTAAAATAGTCTGAGAATTACAGAGGGCAGGAGCAGGACCGTTTCCCCATTCTGCGCCTTGGTTTGCTCACCTCTCCTGGTTCATTCTTCCTTCCCCACCACGCAGAGTGACAATCAACATAAAAGCTCTTTGTATCCTACTCTCCCGTAATAAACAGAAGACAGCCTTCACTATTTTAGACCTCAAGGTGACTCCAAAATATAGAAGAACATAACTGAATGAGAAAAGAGTGGAGGGAGAGGAGGTTTGAATGGAGATAAGGTTTAGAAAGGATTGTACAAGAAAATGAAAGCAAGTGTATACATACGTCTTTAACGTACATACAATACATATGGGTAGAACACAAACTGTCAAAATAATTGTTTTTACACTGATGATAAGAGAAAAATCTGTCTCTAGAACTTCACTGGCAGTTTTCAATAACAAATACTTTGAACCTTAAAAAGACCAAACCCCTTATAAGAAAAAAATTTAATATTGGGCTTTGGAAATATTGTCTTTTTAACGAAGAATACTATAAGGAATGAGAGGTTATGGTTGGTGAGTTTTGTATTGTTTTTGCTGTCCATATCCCTTTCTCCTTTCTCTTCATCAGCTTCAAGCAAGTGAACAGGAAAGACCAGAACATCATCAAGGGATTTCAGAAGTGAAATTTTGAGACATTTTCAGAATATTTTTTAAAAAATGAAAAAGTCGTTCATTTAGATACCTGTTGAACAAATGCTTCAGGACTTTGAAACTAGTCAGTCTCTCATTTCTCAAACATTTGTTTCCTTGGTTTTAAGGAACTACTCAATAAGTGAATATTCTGTGAGATGTTGCTGTTCCTGATTCAACATTGTTAATTATTGTCTGAGCTGTAAAAATCAACTTGTAGCTATAGAAATGAGGTGTATATCTCAGGTACAAGTTACATGAGATGTTTTATCCTTTAGAAAAGTAGCAAGTTGTTGAAGGAAGTAAAATGTTGAGATAAATGAACGCTGCAGTTTTTCCCTACTGAGTTAGGAATAAATATTACATCCTTTTAAAGTTGTCACAGATCATATTGCTTGTGGCGCATTTTTGAAAACTCGGTTTAATGACAAGTCACTTTTTTACCTTTTAGGATGGAAAGGAAAAAGAGGTTTTTTAGTTTAGAAAGTCTTTCAACACCTTTGACTTGTCATGGTGTTCACAACATCAGGCAGGAGCTCTTTCCTTCAGAGTGAAAGATTTGTGATGCCTTCTGGCTCCTGGCAAGAAGGTGCAGTGTGACTCCATCCCACAGGTACCACAGAGTAAACAGGACCTCCAGTCGTGGAGGAAAGACCTGGGTTTTTTTCAGGCCAAATGTTATCTAGCCGACATGAGGGGTTGAATAAGCCCATATTTCACTAAATACCCCAGCTTCAAATTTACTCTACAAATCCCCAGGGTTGTCTGTAATGGCTCTATGCCATTGCAAACATACATGTTGTATGTCTAGTAAATGTACTATTGCACCACTGAACAGTATCAGTATTTCTGCTGTTGTGTTGCCATTTTCTTCCCAGAGGATGTGATGTAAACATCCAGAGCCACAAAAAGAGCAGTTTGAACAGCAATGGTTCCCCAATTACAGCTGGCTATCCTGAACATTAAGGTACAATACAAATAATGTCCCCTTTCTTCCCTCCAGCCAGCTGAGCTCTGTCCTCCCATGCTCCAGGACATGCTCCCTGGAACTCAACAAAAGGGCTACATGCTCAGCTGAATCCCAGAGAAGCAGAGAGATATAGAAGACTTTCCACAGAAAATTGTAATTCCAGTAACAATTATAATTCCAGGACTGTCTGGGAAAGGCACAAAATGCATGGATTTCATGGTAAATATTGTCAAAGAAGAAAATAAATGGTACCCCAGGAGTACTTTATTTGACACCACAAAATACTTGTGCATGGACATAACTTTGTTGAAAGCCTTGGCCAAACTGATGTCAGGCTGTCCCTGTCAATAAACAACTGTGTGGAAATGAACACGGACTCAGGAGAAGCAGTATGAGCTACATCTGGCTATTTAAATCTCCTCAACATTCAAGGCTTTTGGAAGACCCCATGTGTGCTCCCTTAAGTTATATCCTCCTTGATAATGAGCAGTGAAGTGAAACCAATGACTTAAACAAGTAGACAAATTTTTAACTTCTAGTGAATAGACTGTGGGGAGAGGTCTGCCTTCTTCATAATAAACATGGTTTTCAGTGCTGACAATGCAGATAATCCTCCTTTCTGACAATTCATCTAACCATTCCCTAACTTTTATCTGCCAAGCTGTCTGTGTTAAAAAGAATGTCACAACTGGGTTAAAAAGAATACCACAACTTAATACCAAGAGAGGAGCTGAACAACAACCTGACAGAAATGGGGGTACAGTGATGAAGTTTTGGGCAACCTGCTGTTCCTCCTTAGCAGCAAATAAAGTGGTCTGGAGCATTATTTACATGCATAATTCACAAGGCTTCTTCTTAGAGGAAAGCAAAACCAAACCCTTGTGGAGTTGCAAAATAATCTCTAATTTCTCTTTGACATGCTGAATATATTGATTTCTATCAGAGGTTTTTGGTCTATGAATATCCAAGGGTTATAACTGCAGACCAGTTTCCAGAAGGATTAGAAGAATAAGGCATAATTTGATGTAGGTCATGTTGTTGTCAAATGATGGCTTTTTAACATTATATATTTATATACTAATTCCATTGTATGTAAAGGGTGATTACTTATTTAATGAAGAGTCTTCACTGGAACAGAGTTTTGTCACAAGATAATGGTCTCATGCTGTTAACTAAATGGGAAATAATTTACTGTAAAATATATACACTCTAATTTATGAGATTACTTTGTACAAGCAAGATCGAGCAATGGGATGTGTGCAAACATAAGAAAATATGAGAGAAAGAATATTTGCTTGTCCATAACAGGAAAAATGGTAACACACAAAAAAAACCCCTCGTTTGTTGTATCTTTATCCTCAAATACATTACATGTCAAAAACTACTTATATCAATGCAAGTTATATGCATTTGTGGAAAAAAAAAATCACTCAGTGGTGACTGCTACAAAACTGCAGAATTCAACCCTTCTGCCACTTGACCCTGGTAAATAACAAAAGGGTATTTTCCGTGAGTTTCTATGCCTCTTTGCTTAGGTACCTTCCACCCCTAAGTACACATGTTCTGCATTCAGCACATGTTCAAGGAGTGCTCCCAACTCCTCTTAAAGTTCCTCTATTTCTATTACCAATATAAATTAATTTGCATACAGGAGTTTCCTAATATTCCTGAATGCGGTGTTAATATACAGATATAAACTCAAAGTGTTAATCAGGACTAGTGAGACAAATAATCTCCCTAAGGGGAAAGTGTCAGTTACATAATCAGAATACATTAAAATCTGGTAGGCTGCATGTTTTTAATAAAAAAGAGCAAAATGAAGGGCTGAATTTATAGCCAGCAGACAAAGGTCCCTTAAAAATAGGCCTATTAAAGCTTCCCACAAGGTCAGATCAAGGATGATGAAATGAGAATTGACCAAACACAAGAGCAATTCCCAGCAAAATAAAAAGCCAGATATTATTTTCTTCACTGACAACAGAAAATGAACATAGAGACAAGAAAGGTTGATCACTGATGCCAAAAATGTATTTTTCATTCTCTGAGCTTTCTAAAGTCTCTTCTTTTATCCATTTTCTATTTTTCATCATATTGCCAGTCTCCCTTTTTTGTCAATGACCTTTCTTCCGTCCAACTCAGCTTCTGTCTAATGACCTGAAGAGGCCTTCTTCACAGCCTGGAAAGCTTTATATTTAAGATCCCCCTCCTTCATTAGAGTGAAAAGTGAACAGCCTCTATGTGCTGGGTGTTAATGAATGTGAAGAAAGATTTTTTTTGTATGTGTTTTACACATTATGTTCTTGACTCCTTGAGGTGCTACAATAAATTGCTGCGCTTCATTTACAAGGAGTGATAACAGAAGCAAAATGAGGATCTGGCAGCAAATTACTTCTCAGTTCACCCTGGGTCAGGCTGCTGGGGCTAATGAGAAGAGGTGCTCTAATTTTAAACTCCTCCTCAACCAAGCTATTCTTGCATTAATGTTCACTGCTATAAATTGTAAAGTCAAATGAAGGAGCACTGTTGAAAATTAACCAGTATTTTTATCTTTTGAGTACCCAATAGAACATATTTTGGCTTCTAAGCCTGGTGGTTATGAAAGGCAGCACAGCTACACCAGCCGCTCCTGCCTCACCACGGCAGGATGCTCCTCGCACACACACACCACTGTTTCTGCCTTTTCTTTACATGAGAGGCAGAAATGGTATGGCTTTACGACCAGATTACAATTTAACTCAAAGAAGAAGGTGTTTAAAGCCAGCCTTTTTGTGTCGCTTTAACAGGACACTGCACACAGACATTAAAATCACGCAGAATTACTCCTTTCATTTAATGCTGCCACATGTTTAGTGAATTGTAATTGTGTATATGGAAAGACCCTGTAAATCACTGACCCATTTATGTCTATGAACTCCTTGTTGCTATAACCCAGAGCAGGATTTGAGTAGTTAATGAGAAACTAATGCAGCACCTGCTTCTCTCATGAAATATCTTCCTAAGCTTGTATTTTCTCAATTCGATAAAATCAAATACAATACAAACAGGAAAAAATAAATAAACAGAATAAACCCCCAAACCAAAACCATAGCCCAGGGTTCATAGTCAGGGAGTTACACATCTTTGAAGAACATGATTCCAGATTTTCATCACCAGATTTTTATTGATAACTTGGCACTGACTACAATGACATTAATATATTTGAAATATATATCAGTGATATGGCATTCAATTTTTGTGAGATGTGTCTGTCCTGGTACATTCTTCCATGAAATTACTACATAACATACAAATTAACCACACTACCCTACTCTAATCATTGTAATCAGTTATGTTTTCATGTGTACATTACTAATATATAAGGTTGTTGTAGTTCTTGTGTGTGGTTTAATTGCTTGTTTTTGCATATCTTGTGTGATTGATGATGTTCTAGAAATCTTTTCCCCGAAAGGAGACTTTCTAAATTACTTTGTTTAGATGCTAATGATTGTATTTCATTAGTGGCCCTCTCATCCAGAATCATCTTTAAATGAATGAATATGCCATAATTAAAAATCTGAATTATGAATTACTTTGAAAGGAGACAACATTGTCCCGATTTCCCACTGCGACTCAGTGTTATTTCAATTATGTAAATATGTTTAATCATTCCCCTTTTGTTTTTCTAATTATTTAATATTAATGTTGCTTTACCCCTTTATTGCTACAAGAAGGGATATGGCATCTTAAATGAGAGTACTTAGACAAGTGATACACAGATGACTAGATTCAAGCAGACATTTACCAGAATGCATAACCCATTTCAAAAACAAACATGCTATTAACATTCATACTAATATAGCAACACTAGCAGTAATTGCCCTTCATGCATGTTTTGTCTTTATAAACCTAATGTATTCACAATGTACAATCTCCAATCAATTTTCCTATCAAACTTAAAATCCATTTGTACAACTTTAAATTCTCTTGAAGCACAGATTTTACGTAATGATATTTCTCTGCCCACAGGCTTCACTTTTTCAATAGTTTAAAAAAACAGATAAAAATTATAAAGCATCTGGACATAAGATCTTTTTTTCTCATTGAAAAATGCCATTCTATTTTATAGGATAAGCAAGCAAATTATTTCCTGTGAGTCTGAGCAACCTGAAAAAATGAATGCTCCTGAAAAACATGCATAATACTGCACTTCTACTGAAATTCACAAAATGAAAGGACTGTGAAGTTAATATATGTAAAACTATCAAAATCATAAATCCACGTTAGGCATTACAGATGCTACATAACAGATAATGGAAATTAATTATATTTACACATCGTGGAAATGTTATGTGAGTTTCTAACTAGATTATAGTCAAAAATGTAGTAATTCAACATTTGGTTTGAAACATCTTGAAGCAGAATTCCTAGAGATAAAGTATCTCACCCCTCAGTAAGATTAACAACAAAAGTTCAGATCATTGTCTAAAATACCTATTTGTAAATCATCTGAAGTACCACCATAGGAGACAGAGAGATGTGTGAGTTTTATTTACATAGTCTTTATGGAAAAAAGTGAGAACTTGTTAGTGGAAGCTAATGCATGTTTTAGTTTTTATCAGCAACAGCCATAACATTTTTTTAATATAAAAAAATTCTTTATTTTTAATGATAAGTTTTACATTTTGCCAGTGACCAGGCCATGATCCCCAAAAAAGGTTATGAAATGTGCATGAGTATTATCAGCAAAATCATTCTGCCACTTCTAGTTTGAGTTTATTATTTCCTGCTTTGCAGTTTTTGCAGAGGAAATACTTCCAATTAGCACTGCTGTTCTTTTAGCCTCTGAATTACTCTTGAATTATTCAATACAAAGGAAAAAAAATTGCTAATAACACATTCTTGTTTGGATTTTTTGAAAATAAAATTTTCCATAGGCAAGGATAGGGCAGTCGTTTTCCATGGACTTCTCTGTACGGATACAGCCAAAGTGGTGAGCTTTATTCATCACATCACTCTTGCCATTGGACAAAGGCCTGCCTGCAAGCAGATTTGTGCATTTTGTCAAAAACACACACACATACAACCAGTTCAGTAAGTACTGTTACAACATATATTTTTATGTAGTTGTATTTTGTGGCAGTAATTCTTCCACGGTCATGTTTAGTGGTGCTGACATTTTCAACCAAAAAATGGCACAAGGTAGCAGCTGCAGTTTCTGTTCTATTACAATTTCATGCATGTGTGTATGCGTGTGTGAAACATTTAATTTCTCTAACTAATTTTTAAAAAATAATAGAAGCAACCCCTTAGTATTTCTGCACAAGAGTTCCAGTGAACCTTTTCTTTGCAGACCACATCTCTTGAGAGACAATACTTTGTAAAAACAGTCAGAGGAGAAGAGAGAAACAGATATAAAACTTTAATGGGCTGGTACGTTAGAAATGAAGGAAGCAAGCAGCAGGAAGCTTAGCCTGGCAGCCTCCATTTTATATGTAACATTTTCACAAGACAGTTTCATTACAAAAATTAGGGATGGTAATTGCTACATATAAATGTAAAGTGTCTCTCTTGGCCCAGCACAGGGGATAAAAACCCCCAACTAAATCCCAAACTATAATGCCACTCTCTGTTCTCAGGATTCTTAAGTATGCAAATAGTTTTTCCACTTAAGATCTCCCAGACACAGATCTGGTCAAAGCAAATTACCCAAACAGTTTGCATTCATCACAGAGGAGAAGAGATGATAAGGCAGATAAAACCAATGATTGTAGACATTTTGAACAAAAGCCTGCCATTTTACAGAGGAGATTATCTTGTACTCTAATTCTCTAGTTATATTAGTAGCAGAATCTTATTTTCATATTATAAGATAATGTGAGGTGAAATGGTAGATAAAACCTGCCTTCACTGAAGTGAATGACAAGATTTTCATTGAAACAAATGGAGTACTTTTGTTGCAGGGGCTTTATGCCATGTGTAATTTTTTCAGTGTTTTTTGTACAAATACTAGCCTTTCTAACAGAGTTCTTTAACATTCAGTATTATTTGTGCAGCCCCTGTTCCGCCTGCTCGCATGGAATTGTTCATCTCCAAAAAAAATTTATCATCTAGCATATCTGTTGTAATTCAACTTTCTCATATTAATTTTGTGAAAAAAAATCTTCTTCTTTTACATTTTAGTGAAGATGGCCATAATGCATGGAATTATGATGTGGAATGTTACTCTGTGAAATATTATGTATGATTTATGTATGATTTGTTATGTAACAAAATACAAAGATACATAAAATCTTACTTTTGGTGTAAGTGCCTATAACCCATGTCCCATATATGTCCCAAAAAATCTGTGACTTTATTACAGCCTTTTTCTTGTCAAATCTCTCATTGCTCAACATTTAAGACCAGTTCTTCTGTACATATTGAACACCCATGCTCTGTACCACAGGGTGTTTGAGCATCCACCTCTGCTCAGCTGAATATAAGGAGTAAGAATGATGGTGCCGTGAAACTCTGGTTCATGTGGTACAAACCACCATCCACCATGCAGTAGTAGTGGCCAGTTTTAGTAGCTCCATGAGTGCCACCCCAAAATGAGAATGATGGCACAGTTGTCAGTTACATGGGTGAGTCTAAGAAAATTTTCCAATGTGTCTTGGGTGAGAACAAATACTCATATTATGAATAACAACACAAATACTTGAGGAAATTATCAATAAAACCGTTTTTTACAAAAGTAAGGAAGATTAAGCAGTAAGACTATAAAATAACATGATTGACACAACCCACAGAAGCTGAAAAAGCAGGTAAATCTATTGCAAATAGTGTTTAGGTTATGCTTCAGACTTCTGGGTTTATGCAGAAAAATTATCACTGACCCCTTTGAAGAAAACCCCTTAAATTCCTTGTCCTCCCTGCAGGGGACGTAAGGAATAACTGAACATTATCCTCTTCATAACCATTTGTGACATACTGAAAGAATTGTGCTTTGTTCCCCTTTGTATTTTCCTTCATTTAACATAAATTGATACAGACACATCATGCTTTCCACAGAGTTTAGCAAATATTTAGCAAATTCTTTATCAATCCTGTATCTTCTCTCTCCAGAGACCTGCTTTGTTCTGGAAGTTCCTTGTCCAAAGCTGGACACGGTACTCAACAGGAATACCCACGTCTTGCATCTATAACCTTAAGCTCCCATTAACACCTCTCAGAATGAAGTCTGCCTCTTTTTCTGCAAGGATTCCTCCAAATCTTTTCCAATTCTACTGCTTTTTACAATCTTTCTTTAATGATCACCGCTGGGATCACTTCTGATGCAGTGGATAAAGCTAGTCTGACTCTTACTTGTAAATGGATTTTTCTCAGATCAAAGTCTTAGATTAACCTTTAGGAAAAAATGAGATATTTATAATCTCTAATTCATTTTAGAACAAACTAATCATTCCAGACCATAAGGAGTGACTGGCAGTGTCATTAGTAAAGATTGTCACCACTAACAAAGCCCACTTTACACCAAAAAGCATAAAAACCTGAACATTATCACAACGTTATTTTTACCTGGTTCTGAAATAAAAACATTAATAGGCATACAAGAGGTTCTAATAGAATCAGTTTTTAATTGCTTACAGCTTCTTCAACAGCAAACAAGAATATTAAACTCATCAAAACAACAAAATCTCTAACTTGAATAACACAAAAGATCTAATTTAACTTCACCTGTCTCCCCAGAGCAAGTGCTTACACTCCATCACCAAGATGGATCCGAATATGTCCCTGTAACAGCAGAAAACACTTAAAGAAGCAGTGTCAGAAACAGCTTCAGTTTTATTTTAAATACAGGAGTTGGAGTAAACACTTCCTTAACCACAGCCATAGGTCAGGGAAAATTAAAGGATCCCAGACCACAGCAGAAGGCAGATGCAAGGTCAGGGAAGGAGACCCTTGGTCCAGACCTGTGGTGGTCTGGGCATGCCAATGGCCAGCTGGGAGCAGGGAAAATGAATCACAGAATTGTTAGAGTTGGAAGGTACCTCTGGAGATCATCTAATGCGTTTGTGGACATGGCTTCTCATCCTGCCGCTGGGCACCACCGAAAAGAGTCTGGTGACATCCTATTGACATCCATCCGTGAAATAATTATATGCATTAATGAGATCCCCTCTCAGTCTTCTCTTCTCTAGACTGATGAGACCTCACCTGTGCTGGCTAAGCTCCTGCCAGGCCAGTGAAAAAGGCAGAGTGCCAAGTAGGTACAGCTTTGCTATTGATTTTAGAGGGTTGAATGTCAGAAGGAGTAACTACTACATATCTAAAATTGCTAGACTCATCATTTCAGATAGTAAGAAATGTGTTAAGGTTGCACATTGTTTTCAGGGACAGGAGAACCAGATTCAGACTACCAAAAAGAATTGTGGTTTTCTAGTTGAATGGCTGAACTGAAACATGGAGGGGAATTGTTACATTTTGTTTTTTAAAAGCCTGCCTTTTCAAGCCTCTTTTTAAAATCCACGTCCAGGTCCAGCGTCTTGACCCTGAAGACAGTTTAAAAATGAGACATCAAATTATTTACTTTATAAAATATTGAAAGAATTTCAACTTCTTTTCAGTCTCTTTTTGTTCAAACTCTTCACCAATTTTGAGCTAATTTTGTGGAAAGTTTTGATTCCTATCCCCCAACATTCTATTTTAAGAAAATGTAGTGTTCACTACTGTTTGTCTGTAACTCCTAGAAGAAAGGTGAGATGTGTTTGAAACAGATTTGGGCAGATAGCATTCTGTGGGAACAGAGAATGCTTAAAATTATTCTGGATCTGAAGAAGAAAGAAGGCTTAATACACTTATTTTTTATAGCGCTGTGGGTCTCCTCCACAAAAATACCTTCTTGAACAATCCCTGCTTCTCAAAAGAATGAACTACCCTGGTAGGAACAGACCAGGTTTGAGAATATCTAAGAAACATGAAGGTGCATGAGTCCATGGGACCTGATGAGATACATCCATGGGTCCTGAGGAAGCTGGCCAAGGAAGTGGCTAAGCCACTATCCACCATATTTGAGAAGTCATAGCAGAGCAGTGAAGTTCCCACTGACTGGAAAAGGGGAAACATAATGCCCATTTTTGAAAAGGGAAATAAGGATGACCAAAAGAACTACAGACCGGTCAGTCTCACCTCAGTGCCTGACAAGACATGGAGCAAGCAGATCCTCCTGGAAACTTCTCAAACATCAATCTGCTCAAAAGAAGCTTGGTCATGGCTTCTTCTGAGGGGAAATGCTACTCCAGGTTCTCCTACCTCTCCTGCTGCAGCTCTTGCTTTCCTGCTTCCACAGCTGTGTTCCACCCACTGCCCTAGCTCTGCATTACCAAACAATGGTAATTCCCACCACCCCCCAAAAATCATCACCTTAGTCTTTCATATTTCTAGCTATTTTCTGCTTTGGACATAGACTTCTCTTTTTTCCTTGTTTGCTTTCATAAATGAGATTGACTGCCTTCTTTTATTCAGTTGAAATAAACAAAACCAGTGTGCCAAATAGGTTGTCTATGATTGCCAAAAATGAGCTTGCTGGAAGCCATTCCTTTAATGCCATAGACCTGCCCATTGTCCAAGTGGAATACAGAACAGAGATCTCTTGTGGTACCTATTTCTGATTGATCCTCACTTAACTAACAGTTGTTTCTTATCCCAAATATCCTCTTAGCCATGACACAATCACATTTCATCTTCTAATGATGGTTTTGATGCCAAAGTAAGTCTAAAAAAACCCAATATTTTTCAAGATACACAATCCAGGAAATTTACCATGGCTTGTAGAAAATTTTAACACAAAAAGAAGGAAGGGAAACACGAAGCCAAGGAAGGGAAGACATAAAAATTAATCTTTTTCTTCAGCAAGCTTGAAGAAGAGAAAAGGTCAATCCACCACAGTAATTGGCAATGTTGCCCAGTTACTATGAGATGTTTTGGAAGTCAGGTATTGTAGCACCTGAAGGTGAGAAGATGCCCTGGCAGAGAGAAAATAGCCCTAGGAATGCTTAACACCCCTCTGGGGTAGCATGGAGAAGCTAATAGCCAGCTTTCAAGGTAGCTGAGATGCTGAAGCAACAGAACAACAACAAAAAGGAGCTTGTTTAAAAAACAACATAAAATTGTGTTCTCTTGTCTTCTGTATTTGTCCCCATGGTTACAGACCCTGTATTATTTATTCCTTATCTTAATAGATGAAGTAAAATTACATTTTTAATTGAAATATTGTGATAAAGCAGAACCACCTAGAAGCACAGGTGCCTCTCTGACTTGGAGGGTGCATACCTTTCCAAGAACATATGCAGTGCTCCTGCAAGAACTGAATCCTGATTTTGCAGAGAAAAATATTTGCTGTCCAAGTTTCCCAAGGAGGTGCTGGCAAGCATCGGAAAAATTAGGACAATACTTTAGTGACTAAGGTGTTTCCAGATTCCTTGAGAAGCTCTGCCTAGGATGAAGGTTTTCTCTCAACAGCTTCTTACCTAAAAAAAAGGGAAAATAAAGAGGAGGGAGATCTTCTTTCTCCCCCTTCATCAGGAACGTCACTCCTACACACTGGTTGGAAACACAGCTAAGGTGCTAAGACTAAGAGCCTTTTATTCTGGAAGTTGATCTAATCTGCAGAGAAGATGTGTGGCAGGTACGGAGACAAAGGGAGGCAGTGCCCCACTATGCTTCTGAGTAATAGGCACAAGTGAACCAAATTTAAAGAAAATAACCATTTTCAGCAACCCCTCAAACAACCATATGAAGTAGAAAAATGCAATCACATACCACCTATCACAGAGCAAACAGCAGATGTGATCTCATTAAACCCTGATTTGATATTATGCAAATTTGTCTTTTGTAATTTCCATCTAGATTTTGTTAACCAGCCCTGTGTTAGCTCCAAGTGAGAGACACAACTAGGTTGCATTGAGAAGGACAATATTTTCTGGCAGTAGTGCTAAGAATGACTCCTCCATCAGAAGAGAGCAGCTCAAATGCCACAGCAATCTCTGGCAACCAGTGTTTTGAATGAGTCTCTGTTCTAGCCCTTCAGATGAGATGGCCTTGACCCTTGCCCCTGAGGTGTTGGGAAATACCTACAGGCTACACATGGATTTACAGAGAGAGGGCAAAGAACCCTCTAGGTCTCTGTGTGTGCTCTCACACCCTGCTGCTCGGCAGCTTTCAGATTCAAACTCAAATTACAATAATTAAATCTGTTGCTTTTCCAACCCCTGAACCTTGTTCAGAAACAATGTTTCTTCTGTGTCATATTGGTAATAATAGAACCTGTTTTGCCATCCTGTAGTGGTGTAGATCCCAGGACATGGCACAGAGTGGTAACACTGCCAGCAATGTTAGATCAGTAGTCAAAATTGCTTTTGCCCTGGCAATATGCCATGTATAGCTTTGTATTTCATAAGACTTTGCCATTTATAGTGGTGTCATTATTTCTTCTCATCTTTTGGGGTTTTTTTTCTTTCAACTGAAGAGGGGTGTAATACACATAAATAATTTTCAAGTTTGACTGCCAGCCTGAGATCTGGCAATTTGAGCACATTCATCAGCATTAGCAACAGTATGGACAAACTAAACTTTGGGATAACACCATACTCAGCTTGTTGTAACCAAGTTCATGCTATTCGGAATCAGCTGGTTAAACTATATGAAAAAAATCCTAAATAAATCTGTGCATTTCAGCATCTGCAAAACATTCTTTGTGGAAATCTACATGGTAGATTAAAGAGCTTTCATAAAGAGAGAGACTGTCATGGAGGGCAGACTAGTTATTGTCTAATGTGTAATATCCTTCAACAAAGGAGAGCCTTTTTAATGGTTGGAGAGATTTTATTAGCTGCAAGGGACATTAGTATACTAGAGTTGAGAGACAGAGAGACAATAATCCTAAACCACAAAAAAAAATTAAGATTGTTTCTCTCTTATGAAGATGTATAACACTATTGTGAAACAGATACCTGAGTAAACTTACTCAAAATATTTGCATGAAATGCCAGCAATGTTATGTAAATACTGTGATGATTAAATGTCTAATTAATTATTATTATTATTATTATTTGCATTATATCCATATTTGAACACTCTAATTAAGGCACAGTTCTGCTGAGTTCAATGTTGTACAAATATGTGAGGGGAGAAGCTCCATTTCCCTGGTGAGTCTGCAACCCAAATAACAAATGCAAAGTAGAAAGAGAAAGAAATTTAGAAATTGACTTACCCAAGAGCATATAGTAAGTCACTGTCAGAATGATGGGAAAAAGGAATTCAAAACAACTAAAACATTTCACGATTCCATTCCAGTCTTATGATACTAGACCCTACTGTCTCTATTTACATGATGAAACATGCAAGCATGAACGGCTGTTCACCCAAAACCACATCTTCATTATCCTTCTCCTGTTAAACATCTCTGTCCCTATTTACAACTGAACCCTCTGAACATAACCAGATATCTGAAATGCACAGGTATTCCTCTCCTACATCACAACATAAACTGGAAGTTTAGCCCCTCCCATACTATCTATATTTTATATGAGACAGTACAACTTGTAAACTTAACACACATAAACCAAAAGCAAGCAAACCCCAACAGGTCAATTCAAGCACCCACTGAAAAATACCAAAGGATCAGATGGCCAAAGACACCTCAAGCAGAAGACAGCAAACCTGCACTGATGTTTGGAGGATGAAAAAAAAGTGCTCTCACTAAAAGATACTCCCAGATCCAAGGAGGGGGTGATCCTGTCACAAATCTGAGCTTGTGTTTAGAACAAAGAGCAGAACTAGCCAGCCTCAAAAACAGTGTAAGCAGAAAGACTTTGGCCTTTGAGAAATACAATTGTATAAAGTGGATTCTCCAAAATTTCTCTGCAGTTCTATGTCTTTTTTTATGGTGTTACCAGAGAGCAGCTCTCAGGCTATGGAACCTCACACTGGGTCAGTGGTGCAGGCTGGTCCCAGCTGCATCATCCTGCTGGCCCCACAGCTCCCAGGCAATTGGCACATAGTCACAGCAGCCTGCAGCCACAGCAGAGTACATCACAACCACTTCTTTAGCATTTCTACACATTTTTCTACTTTTTAATGGAAGAAGACAGACATTTTAGCTGCAAGGAATACAGAAATATTGATAGAGACTGGGAAGCAGGAAGATCCTCTAGAACACTGGGATGAAAAAACGAACTTGTGTAGCTGTATTTTCCCTGAAGCATTTTCTCAATTTCAGTGGAAGAGTAAAAAAAAACTTCAGTTAAATACTTTTGGCTAAATGCAGAAAATTCAGTTTTAGAAATGTTGCCTCTGTGACTTGTGTTGGCACTCACCATGGTGGACAAACCTTCCAAAGCTCAGTACAAGGTGATTTCCTTTCCAACTTAATCATCACTGCTAGCCTTGATAATGTGTGCCCTACAAAAGTCATCCAGATACTGGAGTCCAGCTCAGAGAGAAAAGTAGACAAACAAACTACAGTTTCCAGGTGGGAATTACTGGGTGTAAAATTTGGGTAGTAAGCTATGGGTTTTGTTCAACCAAAGCTACAACTTTCTACTTTTTTTGGAATTTTGTTCAACTCCAGCCTCAACAACTTCAGTCACTAAAAAGGCACCTCTTCAAATTCCTCATGTGGGTTAAGAATCTCAACATCGTTAAGGAAAGTTTATATTATGAAAAGGGAAGAAAAAAAATACATAAGTTAATCATTGTCTGCCTTATCTGATGTTGAAGAATTTTTTCAGGCAAAAGTTTTCAACCAATCTTATAAAGAATGTTGATTTCTACTCACTCTGTAATTCACAATTCACATTTATATTTGCACCCAATTCCAGAATTCATGACCCAACCTCTGCAACTGTATTTAGAGATACTTTAAATATAAAACAGAACCCCCCAAGAAACAGCACCTTCTTCTTCCATTTCTTCCTCTCCTGTTGAAACACACCTGGCTCGCCTCAGAAGTCTTTTAAAAGAAAGATCGTGTATTAACTTGCAATCAATCCCAACTGAAATGCAGTTTTACTGCAGTTACAGCCAAGCTATTCTCAGAACCAGATCAAGGGATAAGAAAAAGGTAATTTTCTTTCACCTTTGTTATCCATCCTCATCTCTCACACAGTAAAAAGCAATGAGCTAGTTCAGTCATCAGGACAGTTTAGAGGAGTTTTTCTGAATTTATCTGCAAGGAGCCTCAGACAGCTGCCCCACCAATGACAGGACTCCACAGTGAAGAAGCATTATGAAATCACCTCTTCTCACCACAGGATGCCAAACGCAGAAGGAAGCTGGGAAGAACAAGACCTGTGCAAGGTCACCACATCCAGACTGAAAACGGTATAAAATCCTGCATAAAGGGTCGAAGATGCGCCTAAAACTTCCGAGATCAGACTCCTGTTTCTCTCTGTAATAGGCTATCTGTTATGACTTTTGATCCTCAGACCACTACAATGTTATCTTGAGGATAAACAATAGGACTTTGCTGTTTCTGAAGGAAAATGGATATCTGCTGGGATCTCTGAGGTTCCTCCTTGCTGTCCCTGGTTATGGCACCTACTCCTGCTTATCTGTGACCCCAGCTAGCCATCAAAGCTTCCTACAACATCCCAGAAAGCCCAGAGGGTATGACACCAGAAAGGTGAAGCAGTGACTAGCACTTGCAAAAGAGCTCAGAAAAGCCCAGAAGTGTTGCAGATCACAGCACACTACAGAGCTTAACAAGACCTCATGTACAGCCAGTTGCCTCCACAACCAGAAGGAGGGCTCAAAGTTGAAGAAAGTCACAATTCAAATGTCTTGGAAACATTTTGATGGTCCCATGGACTTTATGGCTATTAATGACACCAGAAGCAGAGAAGCTGATTCTAGGGTAGCCTATTTGAGATAAATACATTCGCTGTGGTCAGTGTGACAATTTGGGTAGGAGGAGCTGTGTTGCTGTTGTACTTTAGGGACAGTCAGGAAGTGACATGACTCCAAGTGGATTCAGTAGGCAAAAGCTTTTTTATCAGCACACTCACTCTTTTATAGACCTTCCTCAAAATGCTACATAATTGGTTCATTGATAGACACCCCCTAACACCATTGGCTAGTTACAAACTCCAGGTGAAAGATTATTTTGCATTCTTCTCTCACAGCCTTCTTCTCAAAGCACAGGAAAATTCACTTTCTCACAGGCTCTGGCTGCACTGATTCTTAAAAATCCCTCTCTGACCAGGCTGTCAGCATTCACAGAGCTGAGCAGTCAGCAGCCAAGATACAGATCCCTTCCTGACTGGCTTCATCACATATATACAACTCTGAAGGGATAAATATCTTAGCAGCTTTTCTGGTGGAGGGCAAGTACCAATTCAGCAGCACCAACTGGCTAATGAGGAACTGAACTAACAGAGCTGATAAGAACTCAGTTTCCCCACACTCCCTGGATTATATCAACTAGGAAAAGAGAGCAGTATATATATCCAATTCATGAAGGTGTGCATTAGACCCACTTAATCTTGCTGTGCAATTTCCATCCCCTCAAATACCACCAGCCCCATGAGATTTTGCACCTATAAGAAATTGAATTGGTTCTACTATATGTATGATTTAAATAATTTAAACTTGAAGAAAATGTATTATCTAGTTCATCATCTAAATTTTAATGCTGTATGTTAACCAAAACTGAATTAATCAAAAGTGCTCCACAAAAAGCCAGATAGAAGAAACGGGCACTTTAAGTATGGTTTAAGCTAATTGGTCTCCTTCATCACGGCCTGGGATTTTGCAATCATTATTTCATCTTCTTTGTGCCTGAAGCTTTCGTTCTCCATGATGGTTTGATCCTTTTTGCCAGGCCTCTTCAGCTGTAGAAAGCTTTGGTTTGCTCTCCAGTTCAGGTTCCTGTCTACCACTTTTAATCCTCATTTTCATTCTTGCCAGTTAGTCATCTGATTTCTTTGATCCTTTGTAACAAACCTTGAACTCTGTTTTTATTCAGATTAGAATCCAGCATCAAGAATTAATGTTTTCTGTAGTTTTGCAGCCTCTAGCTTCTTAAAGCTTGTTTATTTTTTCCAAAATTTTCAATTACTGCACTTGAATTTTCTGTGGTTTCAGGCCATGTTTCTGACCTACATACAGCATCCATGACAACGGTTATCAGCTTCTGACAATTGCAGTGGGTAAACATCTTCCATGTTTTCTCTCTTTTTCAGTTCCTAAGTATGGTTTAGGCAGTATGGCTGGTGCACAGCACTGGGAGAGTTGTAAGTTACCCAGTTGTAACAGGCACTCCTTGGACTCTCATGGCCTTGCAGGTGTGTAGGATAATGAGATCTTTCCAGGTCTTATATTCACTGGGGTGGGTGAAGCACTCTGAGGATTCCATTGTTGTATGGGAAGTTGCTGAAAGCCCTTGAGAATTTAGGGTGGTGTGGGTGTCTGGGCTGGCATCTCAAAGCATCACCACAGCATAACTGATTGCTCCATGTATGTGCCAGAGCACAGCCCATGACAGACTGACAAATGCAATTCATGCAGCTCATGCAAAGGAGGATGGTGCTTGACTTTGGCATAGATCACCTGGATGAAGATGCTGGTGGACAGTAGGATTCCTTCCTTGGTGTGCCATAATGATCATGAATTCTTAGTAGCCCAAATGGTCGTGTGCAATATCACTCTAGTGTGACCCAACAAATTTTTCCTGGAGGTTCCTGTCCACAGAGGGAGGAAGATTTTTCAATTGAAACCAACGGAAGCAATTAGGTGAGTGGGATAGCTGAGTTACAGTCTTACGAGATGGCTCAACTGCTACAAACATCAGTGTTAACTGTGAATTCCTTGTAGAGGGCATCGTTGGACAAGGTGTTTAATCCTCTATTTGGATGCACCACTGTTCCTTAATTGGTTTATCAGTATGGCCAGTGCTGTTGGGATTAGTACAAAGATTCCCTTTGCCTCAATCACCTAGCAGTATATTCTGCATCTCTATGCATGGAGCAAGAGAGGACATTGAGTCTTCAGCTTCAGATCAATACAATGTTCTTAGGCCTCTTTTTGAAGAATCCCATAAGGATTTTTGGAACCATGTTTATTTTCCACCAGAGGCTTCCTCATGGAGACTTCAGTAGCAGGTTTAAGAATTGTTTGGACAGTAGTACAGCAGTTTTTAGAATTACATGGGACGACTAGTGTTAAGGATGTTAAGCCAAGGATAGCCAAACTTTTGCATTCTCAGACAGACATAAACATGACAGACAGACATGCTGAACACTTCTCTGGGGCCTGACTTTCTCTAAGTAGGACAGACCATACCTGTACCTGAATCCCAAAGGTTCAGAATTTGGCATAGAACACACCATGGATGCAAAATGGTATTGAACAGGCCTAGCAGATAAAGACTTTGAAAAAATATTAATTTTGGATAAGAAAAGGAAAAAAGCTCTTCACACCTTTGTAAAAAGGTTTTACAGATTTTAAAGTTTGCAAAAAGGATGAGCTAAGTAGTCATGGGGTTGCAACTGAAGAGTGCTGAGGAAGAGCCATTAATTCTGTGTTCTTTATACGCATGCATGGAGGCATGAAAGTCAGAGTTTATAGACATGTTCTCGAAAGATCATGCTATTCAGATTTCTGATTTGTCACACACAAAGCACACATGAGCCTCCGGGTCTACACTGATGAGTACCCAAATGACACAACAGATTTCTCAAAACAGAAAATAAAGTCCAAACAAACATAAAACCCAAAACAATGCCACAAAGCCATGAATATGCTGATTTAAAACACTGTTAACAAATTTTAAGGGCCGCCAAGCTACATAGTTCCCTTAAGCACAGCTAATCAAGAAATTAAAGGTCAAGGGATCACTGTAGAAGTCCTTCTGAGTGGACATTTTCTATAGGAGGATTAGTTACCTGTTGTGCAGTAAGATCCATTATTGTGCAATAAACGCCAGTGTACCCTTTTTTTTATCCCATATGTCTGGGAAAAACTGAAGCATTGGTACTGGTTCCTTGACCTCTTTGCTCTGATGTTCTGACCAGCAATGTAACTAAGCACTGATTCTTTACAGTTTTCACGATACACCTGAGACTCTGCAGATAGAAACTCTAAATGGGAGAGAGATGTTGTGTGATGTTTTTAGTAATTACCCTAAGGGGAGATGATCTTTTGTCTCTTGATCTTATCTGTCAGGCATTAATTGCTTCCCCGGTTCCCTACAGCTGCAGAGTTTTCTTTTCCCAAGTCTCTTTCTCTTCCAAATACATTTCTTACCTGTATAGAGCTACTGAGCCCTTTGTTGCCATGGTTTCCTTAAATGTTCCCACGTCTGTCATCTCCTGTTTTCCACAGTATACAATTCAAAACTTTTGTCAGCCATAAATCAGGTGGCATAAATCACCTAAGTTAACAAGGGACCTGTACCTTTAACACCATGATATTTGCATTTTATATTTTTGATTTAGCCATTTGCTAAGATTTAACAGAAAATAATTTTCTGTCTCCTAAAGCTTTACTTCCTTATAACTCATAAACAGTATGAAATGAGAAAGAAGCACTCAAAAGGTAAAGCCTACAAATATAAAAGCCAGCTTCACCCAATTCTTAAAACAGTTTTTCAAACAGCTTGTCTAAACATGGTCTTCCAAGTCCCAATGCTATCTTCATCTCCCCTGGGATCTTCATGCTGCTTAACAAAGAAGGTAAAGCATTTTGTCCAGATGATAATTTGTGCATAAAAAAATGCATGACTTGTAAGGATAGTCAAAGATGAGGCTAAATAAAAAACAAGGGGGGAAAAGTTCATGTTACTTTTCTTCCATCTACTCACGCTACATTCTGGTTTCGAGGCTCGTGGCTATCGGACAAGCAGGAATAGCCACATTTGCTTGAGTTTCTCTGTCACTGGATTGCACAGATATTTATGTATATAAACAAGCCAAACAGTTATTCATTCTTCAAAAAACAAAAGCAAAACACCCCAAAACAGCAAACACTCGATTTATTAGACTCATATTGGAACAAGTTCCTTCTGACGACTTGAAAAGAGAAAGAATATGAAGCACTAGCAATTCAGTAGTAGCATTCTGGGCAGGAAATTTCACCGATAGATAATGGTATCTTTAACCGTGACTACAAGAAATTTGCATTTATTTATTTTCACGGAACTTGTTAAGTACCACATGAGCAATGGGACAGGGGCTGCGTGCAGAGGTGTCGACCGGTGAGCACACCTCACACACCTCACACACCTCACACACCTCACACACCTCACACACCTCACACACCTCACACACCTCACACACCCCACACCCCTCCGGCTCCTACATTTCCCATTGATGTACCACCAGCGCTTTGGTTTGGCCACATGGTTTCCTTTTCAGCCCCATCCCTGCCACTGGCACATAGTTCCTCCTCCACATTGACAACTATTCCGTACTTTTGGAAGGAAAAGCTGAGTGCCAGGCGGCGGAGACCGGACCAATGCCTCTGTGAGCTCTCTGAGGCCGCTGCGCAGAGCCCGGCGGCGCCGCGGCCAAAGGCGGAGCTGCGGGGTTTAGGAGGTGCTAAGGACGCGTAAGAAACCGCGGGTCTTTACGCCGCCGCCGGCTTGGAGAGGCACCGCCGCCCCCCCTGGCAGCGGCGGGGACACCCGCTCCCT